>WSYH01003812.1:0-40595 GCA_036426205.1 Ascaphus truei
GGGCAGGGGAGGGGGGATGGATTGTTTCAGGAGCGGGTGCTACTAGGTCGGGGTCGTGATAAACCATCGGGGAGACATAATATTGCTATGCGGGTGATTGGAGAATTAAACTTGTACGACCTTGCACTCCCTGTCTGCGGTAGGGCAGTGCTTATCTGGCGATTTAAAGACTGTGGACGGGGGGGGGGGAGAAGACCCCATCCAGCCTTTCTGAGCGGGGCAATCCAGGAATGTGGGTCCAGGTGTTAGTTCTCGTCCCCTTCAAGTGAGCCGCAGGTGCTTCTGGGGGGGTCAGCTATCGAGACGGTAGTCCGGTGATATTCAGCTACCAGTTTGCTTCTGCCGCAGGACTCGCGGAGGTGGAGAGGTCCGGTGGGTGCTGGGACTGAGCAAGAGAGGGGTTGACATTTCTGGGCTGCATACGTCAGGGAAAGAGGTAAGTGCTGGGGGGAGCTGGTAGCAGGGCCATCAGCTGTGTGGGGTTGGGTGGGTGGACAACCCCCCCCCCCCCCCATGTCCCAGTCTCACTCTCCCACCCCCCCATGTCCCAGTCTCACTCCCCCATGTGCCAGTCTCACTCCCCCATGTTCCAGTGTCACTCACCCCCTCTCCCCATGTCACTCACGCTGATGCAGGAAGCAGGGAGATGCTGCGGTGTACTGTAGCACAGCGCAGCGCCACCTAATGCCCAAAAGAAAAATTGCAGCTGCAGACGGCTTTTTTTCCTCTGCTCCTGGCAAAATCGCTGCTGCTTCCTGCGCCCCCCTAAACAATCTTGCGCCCCCCCAGGGGGGCACGCCCCCCAGTTTGCGCACCGCTGATATAGATGACCTACTTTTGATTTGGCAAGGGAGCACACAATTATTATTATCTTTTTTTGAGTATCTAAATTCTGTTTTGTGGTAGTATTGCCCTTTTTGCAGCTTTTTTTTCACTTTGTGTCACATAAGGTGACCGACTGGCAGATCGTCCACAGCGGTATTGCACGTGAAGCCAGGTGGACTACTACTTCAAATATTAGACATCATCCATGTGTGCTAAGGTGAATTTCCCTAGATCCTCTATGACGTGTGAGATCAAGTGAAAAAATATATTCATTAATGCCATTGGGGCCAGATAGGCTACCTATGCCCTCCATACGCAATTTGTCTCCCTGGAGGTGTGTTTTCAGAGGTTAACACCTTTCTAATAGGGCAATGTTAGTATCATACAGTACCATAGCCTTTTTTGTATGCATTTGGTGGGTAGTTAGGATAGTGTGGGCTGTAGCTGTTAACAACATATGCAAACTCAGGGGGTTAATAGTGAAAGCCTTCGTTATCAACTATGCTAGCTACTGGATATGTTACATAGCTATCACAACATATAGCTGCAACATGTTTAACAGAGGATTAGAACTGGGAGCCCTTCAGCACTTTTTTGGCCTTTTTTAACCACTTTTTTAAATTTTTTAATATGCAAATTAGTTTTTTCTTCCTCTGAAAAAACATCAAATTGAGTCCCGCTTTCTGAGGGATGAGCAGCACCATTTATTTTAATGTTAAAGCTGCTCCCAGTACTGTATGTTGAATAAGCACCTTTGTTTCCCAGTACTTGCTCAACAGGTATATCTTCAAGCACAGGAGCCAAGATGTTCATGGTCTATTCCTGGGATATGGTTAAATCTTCGTGTGTGTTCCCTATTTTGATTACAATATATATCACTTCGGCAGACTTTCTTTAAAAAAAAAAAAAAAAAAAACGTTGTTTGAGTCATGCATAAATAAAGTAAAAATAGAGGTCCTTGCCTTTCTTTTATAATTTTAATAGTTACATAAAGGAACAGCAATTTATTAATCTAACTTGTATGCCTACGCAAAGAAAACGTAATATACAGTATCACACTAGTGTGTTTTTGGCAGTTATTCATGTTTGAATATTGATAAGATTTTGTATGTATCCATCCAGTTTATCTGCTCAGGAAATGATAATTCAATCAGTGCAACATCACCATATCTAGGAGTGAAACTTACTAACTGCCAACCAGAGATTATTTGTGAACACATCAGCTCTTGCATATTAGTTTCATGCTTAAAGCACTCCACAAGATTCTTTCATGTGCCATACATGAAAATTATCAGTCTGATAGCAACCAATGTAGTTGCCACCCACATAAATATTGCCGTGTGATCGATATAGAAGAGATGCCAAAAACAAACTACTGATTTCAAGCACTTCAACTGCAGACTTATTGTAGGTTTGTCACATTAGTAGATGTGAGTGGAAAAGTTTACTACAATATTATTTAGTAGTTAAACTGGATTACAAGACAGTTTTGTGTATGCTCTATTTCTATGTTCTGTTTACTCTTTACTTTAGTCTTCTAGTGGATTGCATTGAATTGCTGTACACAGTATTTTCTGTATTATAAATGGCTTCTTCACATTCGTTTTTGTTTTAATTTTACTAATAGTACTTTTTTCAGGAGAGAGTCAGGATAAGACGTCTATAATAATAAAAGACAGTCTGTCTGTCAGGACCATAGCTCCAAGACCATGAAACCTAGACACCTTAAACTTTGTATGCATACTAAGGGGATGCTAGGGGTGTGCACCTGGATAATCTTTTTTTAATTTTTTTTAAATGCATTAAGTTACAAATTATCTGACAAGCAATTCAGCCAGTGGGTGTTGTACCTGTTAGGCAATGTATCTGGCCCATGACATCATAATGCGCACAGTCCAGTGGCAAGTAAGGAGAGTTGGTAAGTTATAAAGTTTACAGAGAAAGCAGACTAAGAAAGAAAGACTGAAAGTCAGTTGACACATAAGGAGAAAGCAAGACTCCTGGAGAAGGAGAGAGAGGCAGAAAGAATTGGGGACACCATAAAGTTTTAAAGGAAAGCGATGGGCGGGAGAAAGATGAGGGGGGTTGGACAGGGAGAGAGATATGTGGGGATAGGGAAGGGTGGGGGGGTGAAGAGGGGGAAATATATGAAGGGGCGAGAGAGGAGAGAAGGAGGAGATAACTGCAACCCATGCGAATTAGGTCTTTGAACATCTAGTATTTAATATATGGTAATAGCACCATCCCAATATTCTTATTTGCAATTTTTTATTAGGGTTGCTACGCTACCTTTCCCCTTCATTTCTCTAGGTCCCCATGTCACCCACTTTTCCCCCCCCTCATCTACAATTCTGCCCCTCCACACATCATTCTCTGTCAATCTCCCCCTCTACATATATTAATGTCTCCCCCTTATGAAGTACACTTCTTAGTCAATATGACCCTCTGTATTTAATTGACTCAATGATATTTTACTTTTGATTTTTCTCCAGAACTTGATTGATTTGGTAAACAAATATATATATATATATATATATATATATATATATATATATATATAATGTCATCACTTACTGATTCATTTTCAGTTCACAGTTGCACCCTTATCATGATTGTATGATAGTTCACTGATATGTATACAGCGAATTGGGTAATGCTCAAGTGCCTGGTCTGTGTTCATAATCAAAGTCCAACAATAAAAAAGGTGACAAAGCTGGGTACTATTAGCATAACAAACAGAAAATTACAGTACACAATCCTGAACTGTGTGGGGGGCTCTATGTCCACCTGAAGGTGGGGGTGAGGCAGGTGAATACTTTCCCCTTCTCATTAGGTTTTCCCAAGTGTAAGGATAGTACTCACTGTTGTACCAGCAGTCTTCCTTGGCGGGCAGCCATGTCCAAACAAAGATATCCAGGCAATGTATGTGCAGCGCACAGCAAGAACAGAGAGCAGGTCTGGCAAAAATAATTAATTTATTGATTGTGCATAAAAAACGGAGAGTGCAAGCCTTCTACGCGTTTTGTGCAGGTAGTGCACTTTATCAAGAAGAATCTTCTTGATTAAAGTGCACTACCTGCAAAAGCAGTAGAAGGCTTGCACTCTCCGTTT
The DNA here is from genome assembly GCA_036426205.1 of Ascaphus truei. Taxonomy (NCBI): domain Eukaryota; kingdom Metazoa; phylum Chordata; class Amphibia; order Anura; family Ascaphidae; genus Ascaphus; species Ascaphus truei. The sequence goes on from WSYH01003812.1 coordinate 3,937, forward strand.
TGTATGCAAACAATAAATTAATTATTTTTTGCCAGACCTGCTCTCTGTTTTTGCTGTGGGTGCACATACATGCCTTGGATATCTCAGTTCACTTACTTATTAGAGGATTAGTTGATCACTTTATTACCACTCCTTTTCCATATATATTATTGAGGACCAAAATGTCATATATTTCAATACACTGATACTTTCATTGACGGATTAGAATTTTATAAACAGAGCCGCGAAATAGTCTTTGGCTAGTGGCGCCGCTCGCAACCAATTTTTCTTCGCCGAAGGTACTCCGTTCGTTTTTCCGCCGTAGGATTGGTTCTGGATTCCCTAGTCCTTACAAACTATCGACTTAGGTTATGATGTGATAAAGTTTCAAATCCAGCTCATATGAATCTATCTCCCAAATGACTGTGCGGACTTTTAAAAGCACCAAAGTCCTATCTGTTCACTCTGCAGTGAATCGTGGCTTGGGAACCAAAATTCCCACCTATGGCAAGGTTGCCAGTACTTCATAGAACGGGGCAAAGGGGCTTCATAGTATGCCATGGGCACTACCTGCACGAAACGCGTAGAAGGCTTGCACTCTCTTTTTTTATGCCCAATCAATAAATTAATTATTTTTGCCAGACCTGCTCTCTCTTTTTGCTGTGCGCTGCACATACATTGCCTTGGATATCTTTGGATTTGGACATGGCTGCACGCCAAGGAAGACTGCTGGGTACAACAGTGAGTACTTATCCTTACCTTGGGGAAAACCTAATGAGAAGGGGAGAAGTATTCACCTGCTAACCCCCCACCTTCAGGGTGACATAGAGCCCCCCACACAGGTTCAGGATTGTGACTGGAATTTCTGTTTATTGCTAATAGTACCCAGCTTTGTCAACCTTTTTTATTGTTGGACTTTGATTATGAACACAGGACCAGGCACTTGAGCATTACCCAATTCTCTGTATACATAATAAGTGAACTAATCAGTACAAATCATGATAAGTGGGTGCAACTGTGAACTGAAAATGAATCAGTAAAGTGATGAGCACACTGGACAGTGTGCTCAAAAAGAAATTCCCTAAAATGCACACCACTAACAATTTTAAAATATAACTTTTAATAATCTTTACTTAAAACATATATTACCGATTGTGAGTGTAACAGTAAATAAAAAGTAAATCAATCAATAGTAGAACGATATACACATAAACTCCTTTTGATGCACTCAGATTTAATAATATTGTTTACTGAGATAAGGAGTTAATAGCATAATTCAATGTTAATGGAAGTACTATTAAGGAGTCAGAGCAAAATCACAGTGATACACCTAATGGGTATTGAGATGGACAGTAAACTACAGAGCTTAATCAATGCTAACTTTAGTAACAGTAGGTGTAACTAATTCATGGGTAAGTCATACTATATCTCCCCTTTTGTAGAGCCAAATGGGGAGAAAGGAAGGTAGGAGCAATATGCTGCCTTACATATATGTGTAGGTGAGGTAAGGGTGGATAAAATAACCCCCAAATATAAAACCAAAGCACACACCCCTGCACAGGCAGAGATATCCAAAGCTTTTAAGGATGGCTCAGTCAGTGTACAGTATGCTGCCTTTCAATATATATAGAGTGTAGGTAAAGTATAGTTGGATATGATAATCCCCAACTATAAACCAAAGCTATAGAGGATGGCTAAGTTAATTAGTTACACCTACTGTTACTAAAGTTAGCATTGATTAAGCTCTTTAGTTTACTGTCCATCTCAATACCCATTAGGTGTATCACTGTGATTTTGCTCTGACTCCTTGATGGTACTTCCATCAACACTGAATTACGCTATTTACTCCTTATCTCAGTAAACAATATAATTAAATCTGAGTGCATCAAAAGGAGTTTGTGTATATCGTTCTACTATTGATTGATTGACTTTTTATTTACTGTTACACTCACAATCGGTAATATACGTTTTAAGTAAAGATTATTAAAAGTTATATTTTAAAATTGTTAGTGGTGTGCATTTAAGGGAATTTCTTTTTGAGCACAGTGTCTAGTGTGCTCATCACTTTACTGGTTCACTTTCAGTTCACAGTTGCACCCAATTTTTTTTATTAATATATATATTTGTTTATCAAATCAATCAAGTGCTGGGGAAAAATCAAAACTAAAATATCATTGACTCAATTAAATACAGAGGGTCATATTAACTAAGAAGTGTATTTCATAAGACATCTTAGAGGGCCATATACATTGAGATTTGCTGGAAGGTGTCTTATGGACATGAACTGCAAACAAAATATGGCCCTAAATATTTGCTGTTAGCCAGTATTTACTAATGGTTATACATTCAATGATTGTATAACATACAGTAATAGTTGTGCTAATTATAATTCATACCTTGTAATAATATAAAACCACAGGTTTCTTTAAGTGTTTTGTAATAAAGGACACAGCCTTGGTTGCAAAATGTGCCCTTGATTAATACTGATACACTATGTAATGTGTGTGTGTGTGTGTGTGTGTGTGTGTGTGTGTGTGTGTGTGTGTGTGTGTGTGTGTGTGTGTGTTTATATATACACACTATGTATACTATATAATGTATGCCAACCAATGACCTTCAGAGAAGTTATAAAAGCTATTATTTCATGTCAAGCCTATATAATTATGCAATTTATGCAGCTACCAGTATTTTTCCACCGTTGCCCAAGTTTCCTTATTGGATGAGAATGCTTTAATTGCCAATAGAGACAACTCTTAATATGGGTATCCCAGATGATCTTAACTCATCAGCATAATAGTTTGATGACTCAGAAAAATAATTAGCATATACAAAATGACTTGCACTTCTGAGAAATTACCTAACTTTTTCAAAACTGGTTTAAATAAATATCAGAGAGCGGAAAATGGATTGAAGTGTTGTTGTAAATATTATAACTAATAAGGACATTGACACTACTTTCACAATATTTCCCATGAAAGTAGATGATAAGAACAGGATACTGAGGATACTAGTGAATTTGCTATTGAAAAGACTGACTTTTTTGAACCACCATAGTTTGCATGGACTCGGCTGGATTTCACATTTTACACAAGTGGGGCAAGGAGTTAATTGGAGGCTGTAGTTTGATTAGTGCTTAGAGATATGCACACCAGTTGCAACTAAAGATATGGGAGCCTTTCACATGACATTGTGAACCATCCAAAATTTCTTTTTTAGATGTGAAAAATTCAAGAGCTTAGTAAGGGTTCACAGGCAATACATTAATCACTATACATTTGTTCAATAGGCTAAGCCAATGTTGCAGTTTGATTTTGCCCAAGTTTTCTATTTTGAAAATAGCCTACGGTCGTAATTCACCTAATGCTGACACTATAAATAGGGTTTACACACTGTGCTTTTGTATTTTCGAGGGAGCTCATGGTTAGAGAGGGAGTGCACCGTGCAGACAGGGATCTGTTCTGAATGATCAATCACACTCAGTGAGTTATAATTAAATAATGATGCCTCATTCGGCACCACTTTCTTGGTTGGGGTGGGCAGAGCTATGGTGTTCGCAGCTGGTAAAGACTAGTGTGTGGGACCCTAAAGGAAAAAAAATAGCAGCAGTTGTATAGTACTTGATACCCAGCAGCAGCTTTCTAGTATGAAAATAAATATAACAGAAAGACATGTTTTGCCAGCACCGTCATCTTTTTCATCACTAGGTCAGGAGGACTAATTACTGACCACCCCCATGGTGGAAAAGGTTGTCAATTAAAAACTAGATGTCAGCACGACTAGAATTCGTTTACAGAGAGTAGCCATCCTGTCCAAACTAAGTACATGTTCTGAGTGAGAGGGGAGGAATATTTCTCTAAATGGAGACGGCACAACCATTCTCCAACATCTGTATGTGTGAGGGGCATGTCACCATTAGCATTAGCACCAGCAGAACTACTGCACCTATGGAAGGAACAGCATCAGAAATTGAGTCAGTAGAGTTGTCTACCCTCTGGGCCCTACTTACCACCACCTGAGACTTGTAGGCAAGCATTTTCCCAATGGGAGCACCCAATAATATTTACTGTAATAACTGCAGGGGGAGGCAGGACATGAGGAGGGATTCATGATGATGATGAGGAAAAACAGACCCTGTGTGTCCCTCTCCCACATTTGCCTGTGACACTCATACACTGTATGATGACACCACATGTTGTTTTGCAGTAAGTACCTAACTCAATTAGCGTACTTAAATTAATTATCTTCAAAGTTAACAATGAACAACTAAAACCTTACCCACTTACTCCTTCTTTTTTTTTTTTACATTTACTTTGGTTTCCTTTTTTCTGTTTTTTATTTTCCCTCTCTCACTCATTCCTTCTCCCTCAACACTCAATACACTCAGGGTCGAACACTTATTCTCAAATATCAACAACACAAATACTATCTCATTATCACGCACTAGCAAGTCAATATAGAACACTCACACACACAGTATGTATAATCACACCACTAAACACTTAGGGGTCTATTCTATAAGCCTTCATAAAAAAAATTGCTGGGCCGTTTACGCAGTTTTTCCCCCCCCGATTACATGTGATAGAAAAATTCACAAAATGGGCGAGTTGCTGGCGACGTTGCCTCTCTCAAAAGGGCTTACCAGGCGATTTGTTCCAGCTGCAGAGAGAGCTGCATAGAGAGAGCCGCCTCTCCCTGCGCATATCTCACCAGCGATCTCAAGATTATACTAGTGTAGGTGAGCAGGGGGTCTACAGAGCAGAACCACGTTGATTTCAGGTCGGGGGACCCCCTGCTTCCCGAGATACAGACTCCGTTATGGGGTACCGGTATCTCCTATGCATTTAAATGTCTCACGTCACGTGACCGTGGGAATAAAATGCATAAGAGACACCGGCATTCCGTAACAGGGCCTGTATCTCGGGATGCAGGTTGTCCCCGAACCTGAAAACAACACGATTCTGCTACGGAGACCCCCTGCTCATCTACACTAGTATTAAAATTTATATTAAAACAGCTTCATTACCTTAGCGGATAGCCGCTAAGGCAATCAAGGGGCTAAACCTCAATAGCCGGTTTCATGGGGCAGAGGGGGTGGATGAAGGGGGTAGTAGTCCCAGTGTGGGTGCTTAGGCCTGGCTGGAAGGTTTTGGGAGGGGTTGAACGGTTCTGATAAAGTTTTGAGGGTACCTTTTTGACATCCTAATCTAGACGTGCAAGGAGTTTCAACAAAATCAGTGCAGCCCCCCTTTTGGAATTGTTTTTTTTTTTTGAAGTGCTAAAAAAATGGAGTACATCTCATCGACCAGATTATTGATACGACACATCAATTTGCTTGAACCGTTTCACCACGATAAAAAACAACACTATCTTCTAGTAGATACATCAATGTAGATGTACATACCTGCTCAGACTCCATGAGTAGATTTTTGGATATGTATATACTTATAAATGTTCTGCTTTCATTTAAATTCCCCCTATTTTATTATTGTCACTGAAAAAAAGATGTGTGCAGAGGTATGCCATGGAGACCGTTTTTAAGGTGAAATTAAAATTAGGCTTTATTGCCTGTTCCTTTAAGCAATACAGCAAACAAACATACATAAAACAATAAAAACCTATCCTCACAGACGTTGTCCAGCTCCAGCTGCAGCTAGGTCCTCTCATTGTCCATGTTGTCCGAGCATCGACCATCTTGGCCTCATAGCGCAGTTTTAGGCTGGCACCTAGATGAACGGACACCTCTTCACTCTCTTCCTTTTTTTGTGAGCTGTATCTTGTGTTCAGCAATCTGTGTCTGCAGAGCTGCAAGTTGCTGGGATGTGTGTTTAGTTGCCAGCTTTAGCTCTCCAACTTCTAGGCTTTGCTGCAAGTTCACGTAGAAAAAGAAAGCAAACAGCGCACTGCCAGGGAGTCAGGTAGTGGAAAGATAAAATCCATTTATTGCAGAACTTATTTGATAAAAAACATCACCCCAGGGGGGGTAACAAACAGTCTCCTACGTGTTTTGGACGGGTAGGTCCTTTATCAAGGAGTCTGGAACAAAGAGCAATAAGGGTGCCTCAAATATCCCCTACTTAATAAAGGAATTCCAAACACATGAAAAAAAAAAAAAAAACTCGGCCCACAACCCACTGCGCATGCGCGTGACGTCACGCGAGGCGCTACCGTCGCCGACCAAACACCGGTAGGTAGACACGACCCCGCTCGCCACGCACATGCGCACTAAAGGGGAGGGCACCAGCAAGGTATTGGAGTGCCTGTGAAATCTTTTTCAACGATATATATATATATAAATACTAGCTGATATACCCGGCGTTGCCCGGGCGTGGAAGGGCAGGGGGCATGGAGTGGAAGGGCAGGGGGGGGAGGGGAGTGGAAGGGCAGGGGGGAGGGGTGTGGAAGGGCGGGGGGACAAGGGTCTTGGAGGGCAAAGGTCGGGGGGGCAAAGGGCAGGGAGGGGCAAAGGGCAGCGAGGGGGAGGGGGCAAAGGGGCAGGAGTGAGGCGGGGGGGCAAAGGGCAGGGAGGGGCGGGGGGGCAAAGGGCAGGGAGGGGCGGGGGGGCAAAGGGCAGGGAGGGGCATGGGGGCATCACAGGCACCCACTGACACGGGGCATCACAGCCACAGGCTTCACCCACTGACACAGGGAAGTTCACAGCCACAGGCTGCACCCACTGACACAGGGAACTTCACAGCCACAGGCTGCACCTTGTCCCACAGACAGAGCTGCACCAACTACCAGGCTAAGGACAGACCCAGTCACGTCCTGTACAAAGGCCGTGGCACTTACACACCCCCTGCACACAGGCCGCGGGTGGCACTGACCTGCTGATATGCGCTGTCCGTGGGGTTGAAGTCGCTGCCCCCGGGCCGCAGGGAGAGCTGCAGGTGTGGGAACCCGTGCAGCCAGTACAGCCACCAGGGAGGCAGGTATTCCACGCGAGACATCCTCCCACCCGCGGCGGGCGGGTCACAGTGCGGGGAGCGGACACAGCGGCATCCCGGGGAGGAAGAGAGCGCGGGTGCGCGCGGCACGTGCACATAATTGAGAGCCGTGGTGAGGTGAGAGTCCCCCGCTGTGTGCTCGCTCCGCTCCCCCGCTGACTGTAGCAGCGCCGTGGGGGGTGGGGGGAGGAAAAAGCACGGGATACCGGGAGACCCAGGGAGAGGAGTAGGTGCACACGGGTCCCGATGAGCGCCGCGCACTGCGGCTGTGATGAGTTGGATTTCAGGCTGATGTTCGGGGAGAAAGCGGCGGAGCCTCCGGGACCGGCGGATAAGAGGTGTGTGTGTGTGTGTTGGACCTTTGGCCCGTCACTCCGCCTCAGGCCAATGAGAGGTGTGCGGGGGCGGGCGGGCCAAGGGATCAATCAGATTGCCGCTAGGGACAGTGCAGACAGGGACACATACAATGCTTTCAGAAATATATAGTAAGAAGATATCATACAATTAGCAGCGCTATACAAGAACATGCTATTATTATTATTATTATTATTATTATTATTATTAATATCATTCCAGACATACCTAGAGTTTATTTTAGGAGAAGCACAGTCTATTAAAGCGAAATTAGCGCCAAGCACATCAGGAGACAAGACTCAAATGAGAGCAGTGGTTACCCCCGCCGAGGCTTCTTCGGATGCCAAGACTGTAAAGCCTGTACAAAGTAGTAGGTAAAGGGGGGAGAAAGCAACTTTTAGCTCAAATACCACAAAAAAGGCTTTCAAAAATAAAGCAAATGATAACGTTAGAAGTGAATATGTTGTTTACTGCTCGCCTGCCCTTGTGGCCTCCAGTACGGGGTCACACGTCAAGACCCCTGAGGGTCTGAATACTGGAGCAACTGGGCAAACAACTCAGGCAGTAATGACACACAAAGTCTCTAGGCATTTCAGCCTATGCCACGGGGCAATCCGAGGTTTAAGCTACAAGGGATTGAGAAAGTAGACCCACATTGGAGAGATGGGGAGACTCCTGATGAAACTTGCAGCGGCGAGACATAGGATTATGAGGTTGAAGAACCTAACCCGAAAGGTCTAACATAGACCTGCGGGGCCTTCAATTTAGGTGACAGTAGTCTCGCAGGGCACACAAACATTGGAGACACGTCTGTTTTCTGCAATGTCCTGTATACGTTTATATAGCATCAGCTATTACAACAGCAGCAAGCACCATATGCCTTCGTTATAAGACATTGACTCTATTTGTTTTGTCATGTCGATATCCAGATGACACCGTCTCATCAAACGCCAGTCCGATCGTCTGATGACCATCCAGTTAAATTTTTATAAGATTTTTAAATATTTTATACAAAGTTATTATAAAAAATGTATTTTAAGTATTTTATGAACTATGTTTTATTAACATATAGGAATTTTATATCAAGGAATTGTACTATTCTTCTAATTTTTAGCATTAAATCAAAGATACTTGTTCTTTAACATGAACTCTTTTAATCTAAATTATTTAAATATCGGATGTTACCTTTATTGTAATCACCATGTGTTACCCGGGTTGAGAAACTAAGCAACATGTTAACCCCTGTATCTAAGTAGGGGTCTTGTCTACTAAATTAATCTCAAGACTGAACAGTATGCTCAAAATGACCTGCCAAGTTTACGATACTACCAGTGAGGTATATATTTATTTATTCATCCTGAAAATCGTTAATCAGTAACCAATTTGAAACGGGCAAGGGACATAATTGCTAAAGAGTGAAGGGAGCGAGACTTTAGAGCGCTTATTATCCCTGAGATTGACAGCGAGAGATTAACAGAGGACACCGTCATCAAGAAAAGGAGGGACTCAGGGATCAGGATCGGATTGGCTGAGGGATCCCTATAAGGCTATGACTCCAGACATACCTTTTACGGAGCCTGAGGAACCCAAGAAGGGCGAAAACGCGTTGCTAGTATCCCTGAGACTTTTCACACACTTCAGCCACCGTCAAGAGCAGGAAGAGGAAGCACCACATACCACCCGGACGCGGAGAGTTGATGCGCACTTGAGTATCCTGCACGAACCACTTTCTGATAGACTGGTTTGTTTCTTACATATCCAGTCTTAAGTCATTTGAACAAGTGCTTTTTAAATGTTTTGGGACTCTTCCTGTTGGTGTCAATAATATCACGTTTTTTCACCCTTGTAACCTGTATACCACGTGTGAACAAGGCACTATTTGAGTGATTTAACAAAATCAGTGTGAAAGTTTGGATTTGAAGCTCCAGCGAGGGGAGAAAGAGATACCAATTTGAGTCCATACATCACACATAGCCGTGTGAGTCTATTGCTAACCTTAGTCGTTACATTTAATCCCTCCGCCCCTTCACCCCCTTTTCCTATTGTTTGGTTGAAAGAGTGGGGGTGCGTGACAGCCTGCAGTGAGGCCCATCCAAGAACACCTCCCTCCAGAGGGCACTCACGCTTGTCCGTGTGAGTGGATGCAGTATGGTCTCGCTTTTCTGATCTTAAATACAGTTGTCTACCCCAGATGAGATTTTATATATCTTGTATTGTCCTTACGCATTTGTTATCGTTTCATTTTACTCTGAGACAAAATCGCAAAACATTCCGGGGAGAAGACCAGAGATGCTCTACTTCACAACAAAGAGAAGAAAAGTATAAGCGGAAAGAAAACAGAGAGAAGACACCTAAGTAAAGATACCTTGATGTGAACAAAGCATTTACACCAAGGCCGTGTAAATGTTTTACCTATTGTACACTTTATTTCACATCACAGCTCTATACCGTGCAGTTTTCCAAACGTTCGTGTATAGGCCCTCAACCTGTGCTCACCCATTTTTGTCTGTTTTCCTAACCCCACTAGGACCCAGTGAGCTGGAAAAGGATGGGGGCAGGGGCAGTGACCGGGGAAGTGGGACTAGGGGCAGGGACGGGACAGTAACACAGTCCTCACACAGTCTCTGAGACGGGCCATGTTGCGACGGTGGAGGATTGGGGCGGGCCGTGACATCTACCAGGACTCTTTAATCCTCGGCCCGGACAGTGTCCATCAGTTCAATCCTCTCTTTCCTCCTAGATCAGGCGGCGAATAAGGAGCTGCATTCTTCCGGTCCACCCGCGGGGCAACACGGAGTGACAATCATATCCGCAGACTGGCGCGGATTCCTGGTGACAGGTCAGGTCCGCAAGAAGAGGGCGGGTCAGTCGCTCTCACAACCGGAATTGCGGCCGGTGGGTTAGCGTTTTGTGATTGCAAAACGACCCAGGGTAAACCACAGGCCGTGTGCTCAGCCGGACTTCCTTCTCATCACCTGGGGAAGTAAGGGGGTGGTGCCTCCTCCTTGACCGTTCCGGCAGCTCTCGGTAGGTTCTTCTCTCAGCAGTCGTCTCGTAGTCCCATCTCCGCCACACTGGGAGTCGTCACGGCGTGGGACTCGTCCGACGGTTCAGGCACGCAACCCGTGCTGCTAGCGGGGGATATCCAGACTCCAAGACTCGCATTGCAGGTAAGTTGCACACACAGCCGATCGCTGGCAGTGGTCACCGGAAGGCGCATCACCACCACGAGCACAACTCATGTTCTCGTGTCCGACGAGGCAGGCAGGGACACTCGCAGGGGCGAGCGACGGTGGGGTTTTCGCTTGGGATGGGCACACAGGACACGCAACAGTCTGGTTCCGCCGCCACCCCACTATCAGTTGCGATTCTCATCTCCCTTGGTGAGTCACCATTTCTCCTTCCAATTGCCCGGAAGCACAGTCCCAGCTACCGCACTCAGTTCTGGAACACCCGGCTTCACATCACTTGATCAGGGGTGGCATCCAACCAACAGGCACTCCACTTTCTGTTAGTGTCGTTTCAGGACCCTCTGCAGGAGCCGAGAAAAGTTGAGAAGGGGTCCACCGCCATAGGTAGAAAACCCCACATTGCGGGACACCTTGCATGGGTACTTGGCCTCCAGTCCAGGTAATCTGAACTGCAGACACAGACACTTCCGTTATTCTACTCCCACCTCACACACCAGGAACAGCCTCCTGGGAGTTGTATAGCATTTCACACGGCACAGAGGCTATCACTAGCTGCTAACTAGTAGAAGCATTGTCTTCGACACAAAGTTCTTTCTCGCCCCAGTCTCACCAGAAGAATGTGTGGGAGCTCACATCCGGCTCCTCCTTTCTTTGCTCAGGGCTTGTGATTGGCTTTCATGTGCCCCCCCCTTGGTGGAGTTCAGAGGAGGGGCACTCAGCTTCTCTTCGTGAAGTGATCTGGGGTGAGACCCAGTTACAGCACAGGGGGGCGTGGTCTCAGCTTCGCGCCACGTTCCTCTTGCAGGCAGGATGTTGGCTTTCGCGCCAAACCCGGCCAAATCTTGCACACAGCTTCTCCACAGCACCTTGCACACAGCACGTGCATTCCGCAGTCCCTGGTGGGAAAACCGCCATTTTGTTTTCTCAATGCGCGCGGGCAACACACACAGCGCATTTTGGATCCTCGTATCGCACGGGGGTACACACACAGATTCCCAGTACCGCACGGGGGTACTTCACACGAGTTCCCAGTACCGCACGGGTACTACACACAGCCACATCTTTGGTTTCTCAGTACCACACAGGTATAAACACAGCCACCATCTTAATGATCCCGGTACTCACATTGACGCAATCTTCACTGCCATCAGGGGGACTCGTCCTCGGTACATACCACACGCCATTTCAGCTCCGATTAGTAATAAGATTGTGGATACCCAGGCTAGGCAAAACCCTTTCTGCATACATGTACACGATACAGTCCAGTCAAGTGCTCTGTTTGTGATAGCTTGGCTACTGGCTAGATTTGCTTTGGGGGGCTTCTCCTCTCAGCACGGACATCCCTCTCTGGCTGCCAGTACCAAAGACCACTTCCAGAAGTTCTGGAATCAACATTATCCAGGTTACTTCCTCCAGGCATCTATGATAACTACCTCAGGGAACTAGAACAGTAATAGCACAGCTGCCAACACTTTCCACCTCTGTAGATCAGTTAGTCGTGCTTTGCGAGGTTCAGTTACACTCCTGACTGCACCTAGCTGCTCTTCTCCTGCAGCACTTGCTCTTGAGTACACATATCAATCTTCCAGTTTGCTGCTGAAAGACTGTCCTGATAATCTCAGCAGCGCCTCCATCTGTAGAGGTCCTCCCTGTCCCAACCTCATATGGGCCTCCTCAGGGGACTCTCCTCTGGTTACAGGGATTTTGGTGATTCGCATACCTGCTGGTAACAGGAGGGCCTGGGTCTCCCACGATGTCATGGGGGATAACAGGACAGGCTTCTGGGGCTGTGCCCGAATTTTTCTTAATGGTTGCAGCGCCTCCATCTTGTGCAGCCCCCAGGTGTGTGGGTGGAGGATCTGCAAAATAGTTATCTCCCTCTCCTCCCAATAAACTCCACTGGTCAAGCAGGAGGTTAAAACAAAGGGTTTCATTGTCCCTCAGTAGCAGCATATGCCACAAGCCACCAGCAAATCATCATAGGGTTGTCACCACCAAGGATGATCTCTAGACACACCCCTGTCCAATATAGAGTTTTCCCTTTTCTTCCCTTACTCCTTTGTGGAGCAAGAGAGTATCTCCCCTCTTCCTAAGGGAGAGCATTTAGCTTACCAGAGCACTGGTAGCTTAATTAGGACACACCATCCTCTTTCTTAACTGCAGAGGGAACAACCTCTCTCAAGGCTAGAGAGGAAACACTAAACTCTCACACACTAACAGGAAAAGTCATCCTCTAGTACAGATCCAGTAGTCTCCACCCTGTGCCCTTGACTGACACCAGGCATGAGCACTACCTTCTCTGACCAAAGGAATTCACAGGGGTTGGGGCAAACCCATTTTAAACTCCTGGCAAACCTGCCATTACCAGGGAATTATTGCACAGAGGAGGAAAGAATAATAGCCCAATCACCAGGGCTATACATATACATATATATACCGCTCCCAGTTGAAGGCATCTAGCCGAAACGCGTAGGGAGTGGGTGCTGTAGGCAGGTTCCCCTGGTCTGTCCCTTCTATGGGACACGGAACTATACCTTTGAGTGCTGCTCCAGGATTTTTAGTGACACTGTTTCCATGCTAAGTAGTTGTGGTACACTCTATAAGCATTAGGATTGTGCTATATACAAACTGTGGACCATATTCCATTACTATGTCTCTTCTACCGCATTGATTGTGTGCATAGCTTGTTTGAGCATGTTAGGGGATTATATTATCCATACTTATTTATACATGATATTTGTTTGTAGTGGTTGACGTATATAGTAATTTTGGTCTCAGTCCTTTCCTTTATATTGTTTTGGAGTTATATGCATAAACACTTCTTTGCTTCAGACCACAGTCTGCTATTTTCATTCAGATTTGTGTGTCCTATATGACTCATGCTAGTGAGCAATTGCTGGGGGTTACGACACGGGGATCTATCCTTATTTTAAATTCTGTGCTATCTTTTTATTGTTTTTTGTGACAGTTAATAAATAAATATGTATTTTTTGAAATCTCATATGGTATACTAGAGTGCTATACTTTGGGCTTCTTTTTCTTTTTTGCTTACATATTCATTGGCCCAAGTAGCACCACTGACATACTACTTAGTTATATATATAATTATATTATTATATATATATCTATAATATATAATATTTATAGAATCTCTAGTATAAATATGATACTATAATAACTATATATATAGATATAACAGGACGATAGTTAGAAAGACAGGTAGGGTCAAGCTTGCTATTTTTATATATATGCTAAGAGAAAGAGCGGACCCCGCATCCACAAGACTAATAAAGGTAACCAAAAAACTGACAGCATATATTTAAATACTTAATAGTATGTCAGTGATGCTAAATGGGCCAATGAATATGTGAACAAAAGGAGAAAGAAGCCCAAAAGTATAGAACTCTGGTATACCGTGTGAGATTTCAAAAAGACATATTTGTTTATTAACTGTCACAAAACACAATAAAAGATAGCACAGAATTTTAAAATAAGGCATAGATCCCCTGTGCGTAAACCTCAGCAATTGCTCACTAGCATGTGAGTCATATAGGACACAAAATCTGAATGAAAAATAGCAGACAATGTAGGTCTGAAGCAAAAAGGAAGTGGTTATGCATATAACTCCCAAAAGCAATATAAAGGAAAGGACTGAGACCAAAATTACTATATAAAGTCAACCACTACACAAAATATCATGGGATAAATAGAGTATGGATAATAATCCCCTAACATGCTCAACAAAGCTATGCACACAATCAATGCTGTAGAAGAGACATAGTAATGGAATATAGGTCCAAGTTTGTATATAGCACAATCCTAATGCTTATAGAGTGTACAGCACAATCCTACTTAGCATGGAAAACAGTGTCACTAAAAATGCATGGAGCAGCAGCTCAAAGGTATAGTTACGTGTCCCATAGAAGGGACAGACCAGGGGATCCTGCCTACAGCACCCACTCCTACGCGTTTCGGCTAGATGCCTTCAACTGGGAGCGGTATATATATGTATATGTATAGCCCTGGTAGATTTGGGCTATTATTCTTTCCTCCTCCTGTGCAATAATCCCTGGTAATGGCAGGTTTGCCAGGAGTTAAAATGGGTTTGCCCCAACCACTGTGATTCAGTTGGTCAGAGAAGGTAGTGCTCATGCCTGGTGTCAGTCAAGGGCACAGGGGTGGGACTACTGGATCTGTACTAAGAGGATGACCTTTTCCTGTTTAGTGTGTGAGAGTTTAGTGTTCCTCTCTAGCCTTGAGAGAGGTTGTTCCTCTGCAGTTAAGAAAGAGGATGGTGTGTCCTAATTAAGCTACCAGTGCTCTGGTAAGCTAAATGCTCTCCCTTAGGGAAGAGGGGAGATACTCTCTTGCTCCACAAAGGAGTAAGGGAAGAAAAAGGGAAAACTCTTATATTGGACAAGGGGTGTGTCTAGAGATCATCCTGGTGGTGAACACCCTTCTGATGATTTGCTGTGTGCTGTGCATATGCTGCTACTGAGCTGGACAATAAAGAACCCTTTGTTTTACCTCCTGCTTGACAGTGGAGTTTATTGGGAGGAGAGGGAGATAACTATTTTGCAGATTCTCCACCCCACACACCTGGGGGCTGCACAAGATGGAGGCGCTGCACCATTAAGAAAAATTCGGGCACAGCCCCAGAGAAGCCTGTCCTGTTATCCCCCATGACATCGTGGGAGACCCAGGCCCTCCTGTTACCAGCAGGTATGCATCACCAAAATCCCTGTAACCAGAGTGAGAGTCCCCTGAGGAGGCCCAATATGAGGTTGGGACAGGGAGGACCTGCTACAGATGGAGGCGCTGCTGAGATAGTATCAGGACAGTCTTTCAGCAAAGCAAAACTGGAAGATTGATATGTGTACTCAAGAGCAAGTGCTGCAGGAAGAGAGAAGCTAGGTGCAGTCAGGAGGTAACTGAACCTCGCAAAGCACGACCTAGACTGATCTACAGAGGTGGAAAAGTGTTGGCAGCTGTGCTATTACTGTTCTAGTTCCCTGAGGTGAGTTATCATAGATGCCTGGAGGAAGTAACCTGGATAATGTGGATCCAGAACTTCTGGAAAGTGGTCTTTGGTACTGGCAGCCAAGAGGAGGGATGTCCGTGCTGAGGAGGAGAAGCCCCCCAAAAGCACATCTAGCCAGTAGCCAAGCTATCACAACAGAGCACTTGACTGGACTGTTATCGTGTACAGTATGCAGAGAAAGGGTTTTGCCTAGCCTGGGGTATGCCACAATCTTATTACTAATCGGAGCTGAAATGGCGTGTGGTATGTACCGAGGAGCGAGTCCCCCTGATGGCAGTGAAGATTGCGTCAATGTGAGTACCAGGGGATCATTAAAGATGGTGGCTGTGTTTAATACCCTGTGTGGTACTGAGAAACCAAAGATGGTGGCTGTGTGTAGTACCCGTGCGGTACTGGGAAATCTGTGTGAAGTACCCCGTGCGGTACTGGGAAATCTGTGTGTAGTACCCCGTGCGATACTGAGGAATCCAAAATGGCGGCTGTGTGTGGTGCCCCGCGCGGCATTGAGAAAACAAAATGGCGGTTCCCACCGGGACTGCGGAATGCACGTGCTGTGTGCAAGTGTGCTGTGGAGAAGCTGTGTGCAAAGATTTGGCCGGGTTTGGCGCGAAAGCCAACATCCTGCCTGCAAGAGGAACGTGGCGCGAAAGCTGAGACCACGCCCCCCTGTGCTGTAACTGGGTCTCACCCCAGATCACTTCACGAAGAGAAGCTGAGTGCCCCTCCTCTGAACTCCACCAGAGGGAGGGGGCACATGAAGAGCCAATCACAGAGCCCTGAGCAGAAGAAAGGAGGAGCCGGATGTGAGCTCCCACACATTCATTCTGGTGAGACTGGCGAGCGAGAAAGAACTTTGTGTCGAGAGACAATGCTATCTACTATGTTAGCAGCTAGTGATATGCCTCTGTGCCGTGTGAATGCTTATCAACTCCCAGGAGGCTTCCTGGTGGTGGAGGTGGGAGGTAAAGAATACCGGAAGTGTCTGTGTCTGCAGTTCAGATTACCTGGACTGGAGCCAAGTACCCATGCAAGGTGTCCGCAATGTGGGGTTTTCTACCTATGGCCGGTGGACCCCTTCTCAACTTTTCTGGCTCCTGCAGAGGTCCTGAAAGCGACACTAACAGAAGTGGAGTGCCTGTTGGTGGATGCCACCCCTGATCAAGGTGATGTGAAGCCGGGTGTTCCAGAACTGAGTGCGGTAGCTGGGACTGTGCTTCCGGGCCTATTGGAAGGAGAAATGGTGACTGCCCAAGGGAGATGAGAATCGCAACTGATAGTGGGGCCGGAACCAGACTGTTGCGTGTCCTGTGTGCCCATCCCAAGCGAAGAACCCCACCGTCGCTCCCCTGCGGAGGTGTCCCTGCCTGCCTCGTCGGACGACGAGAACATGAGTGTGTCATCGGTGGTGATGCGCCTTCCGGTGGACCACTGCAGCGATGCCGTGCTGTGTGAGCAACTTACCTGCAATGCTGAGCAGTTGAGTCTGGAGATCCCCCGACAGCAGGCACGGGTGCGGCCTGAACCGCGGAAGAGTCCCACGGCCGTAGCGACTCCCAGTGTGGCGGAGATGGGACTCGAGACGACTGCTGAGGAGAAGAAACCTACCGAGAGCCTGCGGAACGGTAAGGAAGGAGCACCACCCCCTTACTCCCGCCAGGTGATGAGAGAGGAAGTCGGCGTGAGCACACGGCCTGTGGTTTACCCGTGGCAGTTTTGCAATCACAAAACGCTACCGCCGCCACTTCCGGTGTTGAGAGCGACTGACGACGCCCTTCCAGTGCGGGACCTGGACCTGTACCAGGAATCCGCGCCATCGACGGATGATGATGTCACATCCGGTTGCCCCGCGGGGTGGACCGGAAGAATGCAGCTCCTTATTTCGTCCGCCCTGATCCATAGGAGGAAAAGAGAGGTGAACTGATGGACACTGTACCGGGCCGAGGATTAAAGAGGTCTGTAGATGTCACGCCTCCCCAATCATCCACCGGTCGCAACATGGCCCGTCTCAGAGACTGTGTGAAGGACTGTGTTACTGTCCCAGTCCCTGCCCCTAGCGCCACTTCCCCGGTCACTGCCCCTGCCCCATCATGTTCCAGCTCACTGGGTCCTAGTGGGGTTAAGGAAAACAGACAAAAAATGGGGGAGCACAGGTTGAGGGACTATACAGACGTTTGGAAAACTGCACGGTATAGAGCTGTGATGTGAAATAAAGTGTACAATAGCGTAAACACTTACACGGCCTTGTGTAAATGCTTTCACATCAAGGTATCTTTACTTTAGGTGTCTTCTCTTCTGTGTTCTTTCCGCTTATACTTTTCTTCTCTTCTGTTGTGAAGTAGAGCATCTCTGGTCTTCTCCACAGGAATGGTTTGCGATGTTGTCCTCAGAGTAAAATGAAACGAGAACAAATGCGTAAGGGACAATACAGAATATATAAAATCTATCTGGGGTAGACAACTGTATTTAAGATCAGAAAAGCAGAGACATACTGCATCCACTCACACGGACAAGCGTGAGTGACCTCTGGAGGGAGGTGTCTTTGATGGTGCCTCACTGCAGGGCTGTCACGCACCCCACCTACTCTTTACACCAAACAAATAGGGAAAAAGGGGTTGAAAGGGGGCGGAGGTGATTAAAAGTACACGTAAGGTTAGCCTAGTACTCACAACCAGACGTGCTATGTGTGGGAGTATGGGATCAATTGGTATCTCTTCTCCCCTCTCTGAGCTTCCAATCCAACTTTCAACTGAGTTTTGTTAAATCACTCATGTGCCTTGTTCAACGATGGTATACAAGGTACAAGGGTCTGAAAAAACGTGATATATATTTTTTGACACCAACAGGACAGAGTCCAACAAACATTTAAAAAGGCCCTTGTTCAAAATGACCTTAAGAGCTGGATATAGTATAGAAACACCAGTCACAGAAGTGTTCGTCAGCAGGATCTCAAGTTCGCCAGCTAACTCTCCCGCGTCCGGTGGTATGTTGTGCTCCTGCTTCCTGCTTCTGTCGACGGTGGCTGTAAGTGGGAAAAAAGTCTCATGTATACTAGCAACGCGTTGTCTTTCGCCCTTCTTGGGCGTCCTCAGCTCCGTATAAGGTATGGCTTGGATCATAGCCTTATGTAGGGATCCCTCAGACCCAATCCACTCACTATCCTGAGGGGTAACCAGCACAATATAAATTCAATTGATGACTTGTACTACAATGTTTAAAATAAAAGTCAACTGTCTGAACAGGGGAAAAAAACTGTCCAAAAAAGAAGGGTACATCAAAAAAGGGAAAAAAGTGATAATAAAGCAAGAAGGAAAAAAAAAGAACAAATAAAGAGGTCTAAAACAAAGCTCAAAAATCACGCAAATATGGTGGGAAAAAGCAATGATAAATGTCAACCACTATTACGGGAAACCGTTTAAATCAAGATATATGGTGTTTTACATGTAAAATTAGTCTATTTTCATGAATGAAATAAATACAAAGACTAAAAATAAACAAAATTAATAACTGCCAAAACGTGTGATCCCGCGTGAAAAAAAAAACATAAAATAGCATGTAAAACAGTTGAGCATAAATGTTCAGCTCTGAGAATTAAATATTTAGTAGCACAGAAAACGCACCCTAATAGCAATTAACAGACTCAGGGGAATGTAACCCATATTTGCTATGTTCTCAACAACGGGAGGTACACAAATAAGAGTAGAAATTACGGAAAAATAAGGTACAAATAGCCAAAATATAATATACAAAAATAACAATTATAGTTAAAAGCGTTCAATGTAAAAGACAAGTATCTTTGATTTAATGCCATGAAAGGCAATTACATGGAAACATGTAACAAATCTTAACAGCACGGTATGGTCCTATATGATATACACACACTCCTATATGATATAATAAAAAAGCGCAGGAAAGTTCATATAAAATGACATAAAAAAAATAAACCTAGGTTTTATAAAAAGTAACTAACTGTGATAGTAATATTATAAACATATTATAAAAAATTTAAAACATGATATGGTTCATACAAGACGATCGTGGGACATGGTGGGCGTTTTGGATGAGACCGGTTCAATCTGGATAACATGACAAACAAAATAGAGTCAATGTCTTTATAAACGAAATGGATACATGGTCTGACTTGCTGGTTGGAATAGCTGATGGCTTATATAAACGTATACAGTGACATTTACAGAAACAGACGTGTCTCCAATGTTGTGTGCCCTGGCAGACATACTGTCACCTAAATGAAGGCCCCGAGGTCTATGTTGACCTTTCGGGTTAGGTCTTCAACCTATAAATCCAGTATGTCTCGCGCTGGCAAAGTTTCAGGAGTCTATCCCCTACCTCTCCAATGTGGGTCTACTTTCTCAATCCCCTTGTAGCTTAAACCTTCAGGATTTGCCCCCGTGGCATAGGCTGAAATGCCTAGAGACGTTGTGTGTCATTACCTGCCTGAGTATGTTGCCAAGTGGCTCCAGTATTCAGACCCTAAGTGGTCTTGACGTGTGACCCCAGTACTGGAGGGCCACAAGGTCGGCGACAGGTAACAACATATTCACTTCTAACATTATTATCATTTGCTTTATTTTGAAAGCCTTTTTTGTGGTATTTTGAGCTAAAAAGTTGCTTTCTCCCCCTTTACTACTTGTTTGTACAGGCTTTACAGTCTTGGGCATCCGAAGAAGCCTACGGAGGGGGTAACCACTGCTTTACTGATTTGGCGAGTTCTTTGGTCTCTGCGAATGCTTTAAGGGCTAAGTATTCGTCTTTAATAGACATGTGCTTATCCTAAATAAACATCTAGTGATTGTCTTGGATGTGTCCATTTAGGATTAGAACCTGCTCTGGAACCACATTCCAGTGCTTATATGGAGTGTCCTATACTTTGTTTCCTTCATGCTATAAGTGGTATAAAAGCTGAATTAAAATATCTCTCATTTGTCTTTGTTGTGTTTTCAACAATCAAGGTGTCTAGGATTGCTTCCAGTTTTTCGCTGCTCTTCGCTTAAATTCTGGGTTGGTATCCACGTCTCTAAAAAATTATCCTCTAGCGTGTGCTTGTTTTTTTGAAAAATTCATTAGTCCGATGTAGTTCCTTTAATCTCCTGAACGGCCATAGGGGATGTTACTAAGCCACTATTAGGGTGGTGGCAACTGGAGAGAAGCAAAAAGTTGTTCGCTGTCCGTTGTCTATAAAAAGTTTTTTATTTTGATTTTGCTCTGTTCTCTACATAAATTGTCAGATCAAGAAAGTTAATTGTGTCTTTGCTTATGTTCCGAGTGAATTTAGGTTTATGTTGTTTTTGTTTATGTGGTTAATAAATTCTCCTAGCAGTGTCTTGCTCCTTCCACAAGAAAAAACATCATCGATATACGATCCATGAAACCAATTGGCCTGAAGGATTATTATTTGACCATATTGTATTCTCCTCCCAATTGAAGACATAAAAATGTTGGCAAAGCTTGGGGCGAACCGCGTGCCCATCGCGGTCCACACAAGTTGTAGGAACAGATCGTCATTAACCAAAAGACTTATTCTAATAAAATATAACTGTCTAAATAAAAGTACCTTGTTCTTTTTGATAGAGTGTCTTAGAACATACTCTGGATACTGCCTCTATACCATCTAAATTCTTATACTGTATACAAGATTTAACATCACATGTACCCAGTATGAAATCATCCTGCCAGTTAATCTCCTGTAATAATAGTTAGGACCTGCGTCGTGCCTTTAAATAGATTTGCCTGCAGTCGCGTAGTTTTTGAAGGAAGAAGTCTAACAATATCTGATAAGTTTTTTGAAGTGAGGGACCAATGCCGGATTAATTGAGCCTCACCAGGGGGGGTTCCAAGCATTTGTTGTATTTTCGGTAGAAAAATAAACACTTGGTAAAATTGTTGTTTTGTTCCTGTGGTTATATAGCCCCATTCTTTCGCGGTTAATATTCCTAAACTTTTCCCCCTGTCTAGGTAACGTCTAGTTCTTTTTTAATGCTTTGTAGGGTCACTTAACAGTTTTTTGATAAGTTTTTCTCATCCCCTAAGATTCTCCCTGTTCTTGTAGATAATATTCAGTTGTCCACTCACCACCACTCCTCCACCTTTATCGCTGGTTTGAGGTGATGGACTTATCATCCACTAGAACCTTACGGCTCCTTCTCCTCTCTGCTGAGTTGTCTTTTGAGTTTTTTTGAGCTCTCAGTCAGCTTCTAGGTCATCTGAAATATTGATGATATACCTCTAAATAATGCCCTTACTGCCACTTGGGTTAAACTTTGACTTCTCCCGTAGTCTTGAAATGGACGAAACTTCTTCTGCAACTGTTCACAATTGTATATCCTGCCTTGCTCCCGCTATTTCCCTACTTTGGGCATCCTTATTGAGGAATTAATTCATTTCTTAATGAAAGAGATGACCATAGAGATAGACGGGATAGATCAAGACCGAGGAGGGACGAGGAAAGGAAACAGAGGCACATCAGCCGATCCCAGTGGGGACCCGGTATGGGAGAGAACCAAGCAGGATACTGCGGTAGTTTTTTTAGACCAAAGTCCCCTGCAGGGACCACTTTTACAGAAGCAACAGGAGATACTCATCGACAGGGGCACGGAGGAAAGCAACAGAGGGAAGGAAAAGAGAAAGAGAGGACAGAGGGGAAAGGAAGCAAGTCAAAAAAGCAGCAAAGTAGGAGGAGTATTTAACATAAGTAAAGTCCACATTGAACCAAAACAGCAGTTGATCTAATAGCTAGGGGCTTAAATTTTGCACCAGCAACCACCAAGTGGCTTCAGTATGTTCCTAGACGCAAATAAAATTTCTAGACAGCTCACAATTAAGCGTTTTTTCCTCAATCAGGATGCCCAAAGTAGGGAAATAGTGGGAGCAAGGCAGGATATACAACTGGTGAACAGTGCGAAGACAGTTTCGTCATTCAATACACGGGAAGTCAAAGTTCAACCCAAGTCATAAGGGGCATTATTAGAGTGTATCATCAAATTTTGCAGATGACCTTGAAAGCGACTGAGGAGCTCAAAAAAACACTCAAAGACAACCTCAAGCATAGGAGAAGGAAGAACCCGGAAGTGTTCTAGTGAGTGATAATCCATCACCATCAAACCAGCAGATAAAGGTGGAGGACATGGTGGTGATGGACACTGATATTATCTACAAAAGCAGAGTGAATCTTTGGATAGAAAGGAAACTTATCACAACTGTTAAGTGACCCTACAAAGAAATTTAAAAAAGAACTAGCGTTATCCTAGACAGGGGGAAAGTTTTTAGGAATTAACCGCGAAAGAATGGGCTAATACACGAAAAAACAATTTTACCAGTGTTTATTTTCTACCGAAAATACACAAATGCTTGGAACCCCCCTGGGAGGGCCGATAATATCCGGCATTGGGGTCCGCTCATGCAAAACTTATCAAATATGAGACTTCTCCTTCAAAAATACGCGACTGCAGGCAAATCCTATTTAAGACACGACGCAGGTCCTAAATATATTACAGGAGATTAACTGGCAGGATGATTACATACGGGTACATGTATGTTAATCTTTGTATACATGTATAGGACATTTTAGGATATAGGTATAGAGGGCGGTAATCCAGAGTAATGTCTAAAGACACTCTTATCAAAAAGGAACAAGGTACTTTTATTTTAGACAGTATCAATTTTATTTTAGGACATAATGTCTTTTGGTTTAATGACGATCTGTTCCTACAACTTTGTGGGACCGCGATGGGCACGCGGTTCGCCCCAAGCTTTGCCAACATTTTTATGTCAAATTGGGAGGAGAATACAATATGGTCAAATAATCCCTTCAGTGCCAATTTGGTTTCATGGCATCGCTATATCGATGATGTGTTGTTCTTGTGGAAAGGGAGCGAGACACTGCTAGGAGAATTTATTAACCACATAAACAAAAACAACATAAACCTAGAATTCACCTCGGAACATAGCAAAGACACAATTAACTTTCTTGATCTGACGATTTATGTAGAACAGAGCAAAATCAAAACAAAAACTTTTTTTAAGCCAACGGACGCAAACAACTTTTTGCTGTCCTCCAGTTGCCACCACCCTAAGTGGCTTAGTAACATCCCCTATGGCCAGTTCAGGAAAATTAAAAGGAACTGCTCGGACCATGAAATTTTCAAAAAACAAGCACACACGCTAGAGGAAATTTTTTTAGAGAGTGGATACCAACCCAGAATTTTAAGCGAAGCAGCGAAAAAACTGGAAGCAATACCTAGAGACGATTTGTTGAAAACACAACAAAAGACAAACGAGAGTACTTTTAATTCAGCTTTTATTACCACTTATAGCATGGAAGCAAACAAAGTAAGGGACATCATACATAAGCACTGGCATGTGGTCCAGAAGGATCCAATCCTAAATGGACACATTCCAGACATACCTAGAGTTATATTTAGGAAAGCACAGTCTATTAAAGCGAAATTAGCGCCAAGCACATTCAGGAGAACAAAGACTCCAAATGAGAAGCAGTGGTTACCCCCTCCGGTAGGCTTCTTCGGATGCCAAGACTGTAAAGCCTGTAAACAAGTAGTAAAGGGGGAGAAAGCAACTTTTAGCTCAAATACCACAAAAAAGGCTTTCAAAATAAAGCAAATGATAAACTGTAGAAGTGAGTATGTTGTTTACCTGCTCGCCTGCCCTTGTGGCCTCCAGTACGTGGGTCGCACGTCAAGACCACTTAGGGTCCGAATACTGGAGCACTTGGGCAACATACTCAGGCAGGTAATGACACACAACGTCTCTAGGCATTTCAGCCTATGCCACGGGGGCAATCCTGAAGGTTTAAGCTACAAGGGGATTGAGAAAGTAGACCCACATTGGAGAGGAGGGGATAGACTCCTGAAACTTTGCCAGCGCGAGACATACTGGATTTATAGGTTGAAGACCCTAACCCCGAAAGGTCTAAACATAGACATCGGGGCCTTCATTTAGGTGACAGTATGTCTCGCAGGGCACACAACATTTGGAGACACGTCTGTTTCTGTAAATGTCACTGTATACGTTTATATAGCCATCAGCTATTCCAACAGCTGCAGCACCATGTATCCATTCTGTTATAAGACATTGACTCTATTTTGTTTTGTCATGTTCTATTCCAGATGACACCTCTCATCAGAAACGCCAATCCGATCGTCTGTATGACCATTCCATGTTTAAGTTTTTTATAATATTTTATAATATTTATATCAAAGTTATTATAAAAATATGTATTTTAAGTATTTATATGAACTATGTTTTATTAACGTTTAGGATTTTATATCAAGAATTGTACTATTCATCATAATTTTTAGCATTATATCAAAGATACTTGTTCTTTTAACATGAACTCTTTTAATCTAAATTTATTTAAATATCTGTATGTACCTTTATTTGTAATCACCATGTGTACCCCGGTGAGAAACTAAGCAACATGTTAACCCCTGTATCTAAGTAAGGGGTCTGTCTACTAAATTAATCTCATAGCTGAACATATGCTCAAATGACCTGCAAGTTTACGCTGACACAGTGCAGGTATATATTTATTTATTCATCATGAAATCGTTAATCATGTAACCAATTTGAAACGGGTCAAGGGACATAATGCTAAAGAGTGAGAGCGCGACTTTAGAGCGCTTATTATCCCTGCGATTTGACAGCTGAGAGGATAAAACAGAGACACGTCATTTAAGCAAAGGAGGGACTCAGGGATAGGATCGGATTGGCTGAGGGATCCCTACATAAGGCTATGACCCCAGCCATACCTTTCTACGGAGCCTGAGGAAGCCCAAGAAGGGCGAAATGCATTGCTAGTATCCCTGAGACTTTTTTCACCACTTCAGCCACCGTCAGAAGCAGGAAGCAGGAGCACAGCATACCACCCGGACACGGAGAGTTAGCTGCGCACTTGAGTATCCTGCACGAACACTTTCTGATAGACTGGCTGTTTCTATACATATCCAGCTCTTAAGTCATTTTGAACAAGTGCTTTTTAAATGTTTTGTTGGGACTCTGTCCTGTTGGTGTCAATAAATATCACGTTTTTTCACCCTTGTACCATTGTGTACCATCGTGTGAACCAGGCACTATTTGAGTGATTTAACAAACTCAGTTGAAAGTTTGGATTTGAAGCTCCAGAGAGGGGAGAAGAGATACCAATTTGAGTCCATACTCACACATGGCCGTGTGAGTCTATTGCTAACCTTACGTCGTTACATTTTAATCCACCTCCGCCCCTTCACCCCTTTTTCCCTATTTGTTTGGTGTAAAGAGTAGGTGGTGTGCGTGACAGCCCTGCAGTGAGGCGCCATCAAAGACACCTCCCTCCAGAGATCACTCACGCTTGTCCGTGTGAGTGGATGCAGTATGTTTCTGCTTTTCTGATCTTAAATACAGTTGTCTACCCCAGATAGATTTTATATATTCTGTATTGTCCCTAACGCATTTGTTCTCGTTTCATTTTACTCTGAGGATAACATCGCAAACCATTCCTGTGGAGAAGACCAGAGACGCTCTACTTCACATCAGAGGAGAAGAAAAGTATAAGCGGAAAGAACACAGAAGAGAAGACACCTAAAGTAAAGATACCTTGATGTGAAAGCATTTACACAAGGCCGTGTAAGTGTTTACGCTATTGTACACTTTATTTTGCATCACAGCTCTATACCGTGCAGTTTTCCAAACGTCTGTAAAGTCCCTCAACCTGTGCTCCCCCATTTTTTGTCTGTTTTCCTGTATCACCAAGGATCCTGGATAGGTCCTCTTTGGGGTTTGAGCAGCGGGAAGAGATTCGGAAGTAGAGGGGACCTTAAAGTACCCTTTAAGTTTGTATTGTTCTATCACTAGAATTGTATCACCCCACAACTCATCTATTTGAGGTAGCGCCCGGGCTTTTCTGTACATCCTAGTGGGGTTAAGAAAGAGAAGGTACACCATTTGTCCACGGACTGAAGGGATTGGGTGACCAGTGATGAAGGGTCAGATGGGGAGATCCCTTGGAGTAGTAGCATCCCGGTTTAAAATCCTGCTGTGTTTAGGCCTACACCTAGAGGTAAATTTAAGGAAACCGTATCTTCTGTGAGGGAAGGTTCCCTGAGAGCAAAATCACCCATTCAATCTACTGTGTGTAAATATGTTAACCGAGGAAGAGGTAAAGGTTCACTATCTAGTGGTACCTCAGGCGTATCCTCCAGAGGAGAAATGGAGGAGTTAGCATCCTCATCTGGGGTAGAGGACCATAGCACCAAATGGTGGGCTCCTATGTTTAAGGGTTATTCTGGGTTCCTGGACCGTACTAGATTCATCATATTACAAGATGATTTGGTTGACCATTGGTGGGGTAAGGGCATCTACTCAGAGAAGGAGACTGCTGATGAGTTAGAGAGGAGGTTAAGAGGAATTAAACAGGGCATGATAATTCCCGAAGGTCCATCCATCCTCTATGATGAAATTGCCCCTGAAGAACCATTATCCTGGGTCGTATGTTGATCAAACTAAGCAGAGCTGACAGAGCTATAGTGGCCCGCTATAGACAGTCCCATGGATTTAACTATCCCTACGTGCCTGAGCCTATCATGCGTGAGATAAGCTGAGATAGAGTACTTGATGACCAAGTGTAGTAACTCTGTGTATTATTCTGAGGAGAAGATCTGTCACCTCATGAAAGTGTGGAGTATGGGGAGAGGGATTTACATGTATCGCCCTGAGAATGGCCCTCTGCTAACCTTTTTCATTAAGATTTTGGATCACAATGGGAGGGAGGTGCATAAGCCAGATCCCCGGCACTACACTACTATTAGTTTGGGTCCTCCATGTTGGGAGTTATCGTATGTATTTCACCGCCCTGGGTGCATGGGTGTTCAGCATGTGTACATTGTATATGACTTATCCACTGTCATTTATGTTTTATTGTACAGGTTGTTCACCTGCAGGATGGTCCAGCAATTTTTGGTCCAAGTGGGGACCATTGTATTCCACCAGAGGGAGTGTATAGCCCTGGTAGGTTTGGGCTATTATTCTTTCCTTCTCCAGAGCAATAATCCCTGGTAAGGGCAGGTTTGTCAGGAGTTAAAATGGGTTTGCCCCAACCACTGTGATTCAGTTGGTCAGAGAAGGTAGTGCTCATGCCTGGTGTCAGTCAAGGGCACAGGGGTGGGACTACTGAATCTGTACTAAAGGGATGACCTTTTCCTGTTTAGTGTGTGAGAGTTCAGTGTTCCTCTCTAGTCTTGAGAGAGGTGGTTCCTCTGCAGTTAAGAAAAAGGATGGTGGGTCCTAATTAAGCTACCAGGGCTCTGGTAAGCTAAAGGCTCTCCCTTAGGGGAGAGGGGAGATACTCTCTTGCTCCACAAAGGAGTAAGGGAAGAAAAAGGGACAACTCTTATATTGGACAAGGAGTGTGTCTAGAGATCATCCTGTGGTGAACACCCTTCTGATGAAGTGCTGTGTGCTGTGCATATGCTGCTACTGAGCTGGACAATAAAGAACCCTTTTGTTTTACCTCCTTACCTGCGAGTGGAGTATATTGGGGATAGAGGGTGATAACTCTTTTGCACATACTCCACCCCACAAACCTAGGGGCTGCACAAGATGGAGGCGCTGCACCATTAAGAAGAATTAGGGCACAGCCCCAGAGAAGCCTGTCCTGTTATCCCCCATGACATCGCGGGAGACCCAGGCCCTCCTGTTACCAGCAGGTATGCACCACCAAAATCCCTGTAACCAGAGTGAGAGTCCCCTAAGGAGGCCCAGTATGAGGTTGGACAGGGAGGACCGGCTACATATGTATACCATTACATTTTAAGTAATGGTGGGTGAAAAAGGCAACAAAAAACCTCCACCGTTAGCAAATAGCCAATTAAGAATATCACTTGTGAGCACATTCACATTTCTCAGGCAGGTCTGCACCCCTGCCTTTCAACCATTATCACCTAGCATACAGTACTCCCACTGCAGCAAGGGATTCTGGGAAATGACATGCATCATGAACTGATGAATACGTTCTCTGCAAATATCAAGCAGCCTTCATCAGAGGGAGAAAGAACAGACACGCCAGGTGGCACTGTAAGTGCACTGAGCCTTACTCCTTACAAAAATGCAAGAGCTTGGCAATTTGTGGGATGGTGGTGGGTGGCGGTACTCAATTGCAGTTACGTCCTGGTCGTGAGTCCATGTTACTGGAAAACATAATAATAATGCGGTATAAAATATAGGGGGCCATGCACTAAGCAGTGATAAGTGGGTTGTTTGGGTGCTATGCACAAAGCAGTGATAAGTGCTTTTAAGTGAGATACTGTACATGCCTTTATAGCGTGATACTGCCTATTGTGAGATTCACAAAGCAGTGATAACACTGCAGTATCGTGCTATAATGGCATATTTTCCCACTTAAAAGCACTTATCACTGCTTTGTGAATCTCAAAGCAGACAGTATCGCGCTATAAAGGCATTTATCTCACTTGAAAGACTTATCACTGTTTTGTGAATCTCACAGCAGGCAATATAACGCTATAATGGCTTTTTATCTCACTTAAAAGCACTTATCACTGCTTAGTGCATGACCCCCATAGTGTTTACCGAGTTTATTGCATATCAATTATATCTGTAAGCCTAGTGCAGTTCATTTCTGTGCACCTGAAAAAAATGAAAAAAACTAATTTGTGACGCTGATGGCGCAGATAGAAAAATTTCAGATGAGTTCACAGACATACACAAGCAATTTAAAATAAGATTTCCATGTTATAATTTAGCGCCAAAAGAGCAGTAGGCGACCCTTTGTACATAGGCCCCATTGAGTTTTTTTCTTGAACAGTTAAAACTGCCCATTTTTTATAAATCTAAGTGTAACTGTGTTTCCCTCACCCAATCGCAGATAGGGGCCATTACAGGGTGTGTCGTGCATATACTTGCTTGCAACAGGAGGGCTGAGTTGTCCGCCGATGGTAGTGGGGACACAGGAACAGGCTTCTGGGGTTCATACCCCACATATCTCCTTAGCAGTGCAGTGCCTCCATCTGCCGTGGACTCCAGGAACTGAAGGTGATCTCCCATGGTAGAATCTTATTACCTCTCCCCCCCAGTAAGGTCACGCACCAGGCAGGAGGTATATTGCAAACAGGAACAGTTTTATTACTACACTCTGCAGTAACAGTTACACAGCAGTCTTCTGCTGGATACAGTCAGGTCATCTATCACTGAAGATGGTCCCTGGACCATCACTACAGGCCAAGGGCACTTGTAGCTGTCCTAGCTCTTCCCCACCTCCCTAGTAGGGGCAGAGGTATGGTCCACACTCACTCTGCCCCAGAGGGAAGAGCACATGGGAAGGCCCCAATCTCAGGCTCCCAGTTGTGTGACCTGCCTTCCTCAGAGGGAAGGAACAGTTCTAACTTTAGGGCGGTCCTGCCCTTAAGTACAGCCAGGAGTCAGGCACCCCATTGTCCCAGCTACAACAGGATGTACCACCCCCCGCTGCCATTCAAGTGCAGTACCAAAGATGAGGGGGATAACCCATACCAACTACTGGCAACCTGATAGTACCAGGGTTTACTGCCAGCCCATTGGGCAGAAGAGTAGTCAGGGGGGCCCTGCTACATAAGAATTGTTTAATAAACCATAGCAGAGGATTTTCATTTTCGATTCATTGCAGCATTCTAACAAGTTCCTAAAGAAAGCAACCCATGCAAATACTTTATGTCCTAATGTTATTGTTACTCTAATATTTGGGGTTACATTTGAACAGCTATTACAAATACAGGTAAACCCCGTTATAATGCGGTCCTCGGGGTCCACCCCGAGACCACCGCGTTAGTAAAGGGTCGCGCTAATTTTTAAAAAAAATGGCCGCCGCGCGCCTGATCGGGAGGGAGGGAGTGAGGAGGGAAGGAAGAGGTCTGCACAACATGCGGGCTGCATGCGGCCCATCTGGCCTCTCTGTGCGGCCCGCGATGACTCTGGCCGGGCGCCAGTTAATTAAATAAATAAATAAATAAAAAAGTTTAAAAAAATGGTGGCGATTCATCCCTCCTCCCTCCCTCTCCCTCCCAGCCCCCTCACTCTCCATCCCCCTCCCAGCCCCCTCCCTCTCCCTCCCAGCCCCCTCCCTCTCTCTCCCTCTTCAATAGCAGGCTGCCGGGGAGGAGAGGAGAGCAAACTGCTGGTGTGAAACAGAAGATAGAGGGTAAAAAAAGCTGATAGGAGACAGAGAGCAACAGCTGATGGGAGACAGGACATATGGGGGAACAGCAGACATGTGAAATGAAAACCAAAGGCGCGACTGACAGCAGCTTAACTCCACACTACATCAGCTAAGAGGCTGTGATCAATTGCCCTGAATCACTTCCATTTCTATACTCGTGTCTACCGGCCCACGTGAATTTCTAAAGCAGGCAGATATACAGTTCTTCACTCATTTTCCCTGGAAGTATTTCTGCCACCAAGATGTCATCGTTTAACCTTGCACCAGCTGCGACACTGTCACGAAAAGAAGCACGCACACGCAGGCATGGTTTCCATGGGCATGGGGGGGGGGCTGCTGACATGTATGGGGGGGCTGGGCTGCTGACATGTGAGGGGCAGGGGGGGGGGGGGGGAGGGGGGGGGCGGGGGGGGGGGTGTGTGCGTGCAGTGGGAGTGTGTGCGTGCAGTGTAGAGTGTGTGCGTGCAGTGTAGAGTGTGTGCAGTGTGCAGTGTGTGCAGTGAGAGTGTGTGCAGTGAGAGTGTGTGCAGTGTGAGCAGTGAGCAGTGTGTGCAGTGTGAGCAGTGAGCAGTGTGTGTGTGCAGTGTGTGCAGTGTAGAGTGTGTGCGTGCAGTGTAGTGTGTGCAGTGTGCAGTGTGCAGTGTGTGCAGTGAGAGTGTGTGCAGTGTGAGCAGTGAGCAGTGTGTGTGCAGTGTGTGCAGTGAGAGTGTGTGCAGTGTGTGCAGTGTGTGCAGTGTGTGCAGTGTGTGGAGTGTGTGCAGTGTGCAAAAAGAAAATTTAAATTAATTTTTTTTTTTTTTTAAACGGGAGCCACGAGAAAACCGCGTTATAAACGATTCGCGTTATAACGGGGTTTACCTGTATGTATATATTAAACATAGTGCAAGAGGTGTCAGATGTAGTAGATTGTTACTCTGCTGTTTGTAATGTAGGGAATACAGCATCTAGTAGTGCTGCATTTCTACAATACAATAATACATACAGTAATTGAGCATTAATTATAGGGCAAAAAGATTTGCTCACCACAATTACAACAGTTTTATATTCACAGATGCTAAGTAAGTTTTTAAGTACTTGATATTATTGTCCCCTACTCTAATCAAGTTTTAAGTTAAATACCTGGAGATGATCAGTAAGCCCTTTAAACAATTAGCATACTAACTAATATCCCAATATCCTTGAAACAATAAGCATACTAATCATTTTTGACAGGCAATGCTTAATAATTAGGGTCAAAGTAAAAACTATAATAGAAAATGGAATTTTCCTAAATAGCTACATGAACCAGAGTCAAATAACCGTACAATGTATTATTGTCATAATTGTACTGTGCACTAATATATAAGATCTAATATTTTTAACTAATTGGCATTGTTATTGTAGCGGTCATGTAAAATGCCTACGGTCATCTCTCCTGCTAGCAGTAAGGCCTGGTAAGTGTGGGCATGCCAGCAGTAATCATGGAGGTTTTCCCTCACACCCTGGTGGGGTGCCCTGTGTATGGATGGGACTGGTCACATGCTCTGAGTCCATGGTTAGTGATGTCAGAGGTGTGTCAGCCTCAGAAGTTACATAAGGCACAGCACTGTGTTCTAAAGTTAGTTCTACCTGAAGTCTGAGTTGAGGAAGGAGTTCGGCTAAGAGGAGTAGTTCAAGTTCTGCTAGAGTGTCAGTTATGTTATAGTAACTCCATGGGAGACTATGTCCAGGGACCTGGCACAGGGCAGTGATTCCTGCGGGAATAGTGAATCCCTGATTTAGGTGACATACCTATCAAAGGGGAGCACGGGCGAGATGATCGGCTAAATACACCCCATTGTGGAGGGCAGCTATGCCCACCGTGACAATAAAGATGGAGCTGATCAGAAAGACCCCTGTGTGTGAGAGTATGATTTCACAGGAGGTTGCACCACGGAGGAGTTCCTCAACAGGACCATCCCCATGCGGACGCAGGGACCCTGATGAGGTGGAGGCGCTGCACTGGAACTAGGTGAGACTCAGCACACTACCTCAGCTGCCTGTCTGGACGGGTCCTCCCCACACACCATCATGCGGGAGACTCAGGAGTCCTGTAGCCAACAGGTGCACCATCAGACACTACCACACTGTAATGGGGACCGGTTAGACCACAGGGGCCAATGTGAGATTGGGTGGGTCAGGCCGGGCCAGAAATACCGTTACATTTGGAGGCGAGCTGCTGAGAGGCAGATCTGTCAACAGGACAGGCTCTAGCTAGGCACACTGGGAAACAGGGATAGAGTCTGCTGCCACTCTGTGCTGCGTAGGGACGGACCTAGGGGTGGTCAGGGGCTGACGGGATATTGTCAGTTCGCAGGGACAACCTAGGGGCCTGAAAGGAGTGAGGGGTTTGGAGCCGGGCTATAGCTGACCGAGTCACCTTGAGGCAGTGCTAGTTGGTAGGATGCCAGAAGGGATAGCCTGTTAACTTGGTCAGGAATCCTGGAGAGGGTCTGCGCTAGGCTGACCAAGAGAGGTAGACGCCCCAAGTACTGCATGGCAGAGCCAGAGTACCTAGCCCATTCCAGACACTCACCGTAGGGAGCACAGATTGGGAGGAAAGAGTCACAGCAGACACTGAGAGAGTGAGCCTAGCCTGAGGTAGTGCAACACTGGGTCACACCTAGATAAGGTACACATGTGGTGGTGCATCTGAAGCTAATCTTTATTGTGCCGGTGTGGTGGCTGCCCCGCAGAGCGGAGCCCCATGTACGATAATTGGTACGAGAGTGAGACAACCCAAAGAATGGAGGATCCGCGTGGCGCGGAGAACCCAAAATGGCGACCAGAGGCTGATGGGGAGGGCACCCGTGGCGTGCACCCCACTGAAGAGCAAACAGTCGCCGAGCTATCGTTAACCAGTCTGCTCTGGAGCGGAGCGAAGGCTGTGGCTGCCCCGTTTTTATCCTGTTTGGGACAGCGAGGGGCCACCCTTGAAGAGTGTGAGGAAATTGTAATAATTGGGGGAGAACCCCGCGAGGAGAGCAAACAAACGGACTTTTTGGGCTTAAAAGTCAACCAAAATGGCGGTTCCCGCTTGCTAGGGAAACCGCATGGGCCAGTCGCAGAGGAAATGGCTGGTGCAGGACTTGCAAAAAGCTGGCCGGGAATGGCGCGAACAGCAGAGCCCCGCCCTGATGGGGGGCATGGCGCGAAAGCTATGGCTGCGCCTGCATGGACAGTGACTCACTCAGCCCCTGTGCTGAGTCAACCGCTTAGTCTATGGGGCCCTCCCCTGATTTCTACCAGGGGGAGTGACTTTCAACTATGGCCTGTGGGAATGCACCCACTGGGCCCAGGGACTGATATCCAGACGGCGCCACTACAGAAAGTAGTTCCGGCCGTGGAGGAGCCGTGCAAAAAGGATGGTTATCTTGCACGGAGGGCGGCTGCCAGGAGAAGGCGGGAACTAGCCGCGGGAAAAGACCCCCACCCTTGTGGGGAAATTGGCGCGAAAACGCTAACCGCGCCCACCAGGACTGAGAGAGGTGCGGCCTTAATTAAGGGGCATGATATTCCCCTGTGGGACCCGCCCATAATTGCAACCCCTGGGGGCGGGTTCCAGCTCTGTCAGAGAAAGGAGGAGCCGAAGCAGGGAGTGGCGGATCCAGCAACTTCCACCAGTCAGTTGCGAGGAACCACTGAGAAGAAGAGACCTGTACAGGAAGTGGCTCCTGTACAAAGAATGGCCTGCTCCTCCACTGTGGGCACGATGGTCTCCACCCAGCCCTACTCAGTACCCGGCGGGTTGCTGGTAGTGAGGGTGGCCAACACCGAGACGGTGGTTGGGCTCTGCCTACAATGTGGGCTGCCCGGAGGCACGGTCAACACGGCGGCACGTTGCCCTCATTGCGGGACTTTATACCTGTGGCCTATGCCCACATTTATTCCAATTCAGCCTGCTGACCCCCCGGTGGACATGGCAAGGCGCTCCGCCGAGTCCCCGGGCGCGCTATGGATCAACCGCGCGAGTCCAGGAGACAAAGGACTGGAGCCGGTCAAGTCGGCTGGGTCAGTGGCGATCGAGGCGGTTGAATCATCCCCTGCAATCGGGGGAAAGAGACTTTCACTCCGCTCGGAGACCCCTAAGTCAGGGAAAGGGGATTACTCGGACGAGGACCTCCGTGAGCTGGCAGTGTTAAAAGCGGAGCCAAAAAGGCAGACCGGAAGGACGACACCCCGTGGGGTGAGTGGTGGCCTTGAGAACAGGGCGTCCCCCGCAGATCGGCGAGCCGACAGACGGAGTCCCGCCATCCCAGGACCTGATCTAGGAGACGGGAGAGAGACGCCTATACCCCTGCGGATGGGTAAGCCAAGCAGCCCTATTACTTACTTGGTTGCAGCAGACGGCGAAGCGCTGGAAGGGCCGCGCCAGGCCCCGAGCGCACGTGGAGTGGCGGCATCACTTCCGGCGGCGACGGCGGAGCAACCGGATGTCGTCGTGGAAGAAGAGATCCCGCATGGGGGTCCCACGCAAGATGGCGACGCTTCCGGTTCCGGGGAAGACATCGCTTCCGGTGGTGACGGCGGAACCCATGGAGAAGTTGCAGCGACGCTTCGGCGATTGGGGGAAGGTCCCCAATCACCTCAACGGCTCAGAAGCTGGACGGGCGATCTGAGGACTGAGGAGGGTGACGTATCATCCTTTGAAATATCTACGGACAGCCAGGAACGGGTCGCAGCCCCGTGGCAATCGCTACCCCGTCCGTATGCCCAACCCCATGCCCTAGCTAAGACCCCTACCCCTGTCACACGGTCCCCGGGTTCCCCGCCTAGCCTGGAATCAGTGGACATTCCCTCAGAAGAGGAGGGGAGACGGACTGGGGAAAGACAGCGCAGTGGCGCTACGGAAGGTATCTCCAGGGGAGGGGGAGAATTGAGAGCGGCTGCGGTAGGCCGGTGGTTGCCCCCTGCAGTTCCGGCGCCGGTAAAAAAGGCCCCGGGGTCGTCTAGGTGGTATGTACCGCGATCTGAGCGGTCATCAGGGGTATTTTCCATGGACGATGATAGGGAGTCAGGGAAGTTAAACAGGTTTCGGGAGAACCGTTGGTGGGCCCCATTATTTGAAGGGTACTCGGCCTGGATGGACCGCACTCGGTTCCTCATCCGACGAGAGGATGTAGTGGACTACTGGTGGGCGGTGGGAGAGTTTACCCCAGAACAGAGAGACAGGGAATTGCAGGAGCGCTGGCTTCAAATAGAGCATAGGGAAATAGAACCTATGGGTCCCAGCATCTTGTCAGACCCCGTGGATCCTGACGAACCCCTATCATGGGTGCTACCTGGGAGGGCAGGTAAGGCTGACCTGACTAGGATCAGTAGGGCCGAACGGGCTATAATGGCTCGTTACAAGTCATCCCACGGGTTGGAGTACCCGTATGTTCCTGAGCCACTAATGGATGAAATAGAGGAGAACAGGGATAGGTGGCTCCGGGAAAATATTGAGATGCACTTAGTCAGTAAGGGGAATGATGTGGTGGGGAAGAAGGCCGAGGAGCGGATAGAGCACCTGATCCGCATATGGGCCATTGGAAGAAATATCCACAAGCACAAAGTAACCTATAGGCCCGAGAGGGGATTACCGCGGCATTACTCAGTTACCGTTCTATATATGGGGGGTAGGGAAGTAAAGAAGCCGGACCCCTATCACTATTTTTAGGTGGTACTATGCATTACGCGGGTTCGTGGCTGCTGGTCGGGGCGGGCTTGGCGGATGACTGTATTCATGTGTACTGCATTATGAGGAAATTTGTGTGATGTTAATTATGTTTTGTGTTACAGTGCTTCCTGGAAAGAGGTATACAAATTTAGGTCCCAGCGAGAACGATGGGATTCACCAGGGGGAGAATATAGCAGTCATGTAAAATGCCTACAGTCATCTCTCCTGCTAGCAGTAAGGCCTGGTAAGTGTGGGCATGCCA
>WSYH01003812.1:46583-61425 GCA_036426205.1 Ascaphus truei
TGGGAGGAAAGAGTCACAGCAGACACTGAGAGAGTGAGCCTAGCCTGAGGTAGTGCAACACTGGGTCACACCTAGATAAGGTACACATGTGGTGGTGCATCTGAAGCTAATCTTTATTGTGCCGGTGTGGTGGCTGCCCCGCAGAGCGGAGCCCCATGTACGATAATTGGTACGAGAGTGAGACAACCCAAAGAATGGAGGATCCGCGTGGCGCGGAGAACCCAAAATGGCGACCAGAGGCTGATGGGGAGGGCACCCGTGGCGTGCACCCCACTGAAGAGCAAACAGTCGCCGAGCTATCGTTAACCAGTCTGCTCTGGAGCGGAGCGAAGGCTGTGGCTGCCCCGTTTTTATCCTGTTTGGGACAGCGAGGGGCCACCCTTGAAGAGTGTGAGGAAATTGTAATAATTGGGGGAGAACCCCGCGAGGAGAGCAAACAAACTGACTTTTTGGGCTTAAAAGTCAACCAAAATGGCGGTTCCCGCTTGCTAGGGAAACCGCATGGGCCAGTCGCAGAGGAAATGGCTGGTGCAGGACTTGCAAAAAGCTGGCCGGGAATGGCGCGAACAGCAGAGCCCCGCCCTGATGGGGGGCATGGCGCGAAAGCTATGGCTGCGCCTGCATGGACAGTGACTCACTCAGCCCCTGTGCTGAGTCAACCGCTTAGTCTATGGGGCCCTCCCCTTATTTCTACCAGGGGGAGTGACTTTCAACTATGGCCTGTGGGAATGCACCCACTGGGCCCAGGGACTGATATCCAGACGGCGCCACTACAGAAAGTAGTTCCGGCCGTGGAGGAGCCGTGCAAAAAGGATGGTTATCTTGCACGGAGGGCGGCTGCCAGGAGAAGGCGGGAACTAGCCGCGGGAAAAGACCCCCACCCTTGTGGGGAAATTGGCGCGAAAACGCTAACCGCGCCCACCAGGACTGAGAGAGGTGCGGCCTTAATTAAGGGGCATGATATTCCCCTGTGGGACCCGCCCATAATTGCAACCCCTGGGGGCGGGTTCCAGCTCTGTCAGAGAAAGGAGGAGCCGAAGCAGGGAGTGGCGGATCCAGCAACTTCCACCAGTCAGTTGCGAGGAACCACTGAGAAGAAGAGACCTGTACAGGAAGTGGCTCCTGTACAAAGAATGGCCTGCTCCTCCACTGTGGGCACGATGGTCTCCACCCAGCCCTACTCAGTACCCGGCGGGTTGCTGGTAGTGAGGGTGGCCAACACCGAGACGGTGGTCGGGCTCTGCCTACAATGTGGGCTGCCCGGAGGCACGGTCAACACGGCGGCACGTTGCCCTCATTGCGGGACTTTATACCTGTGGCCTATGCCCACATTTATTCCAATTCAGCCTGCTGACCCCCCGGTGGACATGGCAAGGCGCTCCGCCGAGTCCCCGGGCGCGCTATGGATCAACCGCGCGAGTCCAGGAGACAAAGGACTGGAGCCGGTCAAGTCGGCTGGGTCAGTGGCGATCGAGGCGGTTGAATCACCCCCTGCAATCGGGGGAAAGAGACTTTCACTCCGCTCGGAGACCCCTAAGTCAGGGAAAGGGGATTACTCGGACGAGGACCTCCGTGAGCTGGCAGTGTTAAAAGCGGAGCCAAAAAGGCAGACCGGAAGGACGACACCCCGTGGGGTGAGTGGTGGCCTTGAGAACAGGGCGTCCCCCGCAGATCGGCGAGCCGACAGACGGAGTCCCGCCATCCCAGGACCTGATCTAGGAGACGGGAGAGAGACGCCTATACCCCTGCGGATGGGTAAGCCAAGCAGCCCTATTACTTACTTGGTTGCAGCAGACGGCGAAGCGCTGGAAGGGCCGCGCCAGGCCCCGAGCGCACGTGGAGTGGCGGCATCACTTCCGGCGGCGACGGCGGAGCAACCGGATGTCGTCGTGGAAGAAGAGATCCCGCATGGGGGTCCCACGCAAGATGGCGACGCTTCCGGTTCCGGGGAAGACATCGCTTCCGGTGGTGACGGCGGAACCCATGGAGAAGTTGCAGCGACGCTTCGGCGATTGGGGGAAGGTCCCCAATCACCTCAACGGCTCAGAAGCTGGACGGGCGATCTGAGGACTGAGGAGGGTGACGTATCATCCTTTGAAATATCTACGGACAGCCAGGAACGGGTCGCAGCCCCGTGGCAATCGCTACCCCGTCCGTATGCCCAACCCCATGCCCTAGCTAAGACCCCTACCCCTGTCACACGGTCCCCGGGTTCCCCGCCTAGCCTGGAATCAGTGGACATTCCCTCAGAAGAGGAGGGGAGACGGACTGGGGAAAGACAGCGCAGTGGCGCTACGGAAGGTATCTCCAGGGGAGGGGGAGAATTGAGAGCGGCTGCGGTAGGCCGGTGGTTGCCCCCTGCAGTTCCGGCGCCGGTAAAAAAGGCCCCGGGGTCGTCTAGGTGGTATGTACCACGATCTGAGCGGTCATCAGGGGTATTTTCCATGGACGATGATAGGGAGTCAGGGAAGTTAAACAGGTTTCGGGAGAACCGTTGGTGGGCCCCATTATTTGAAGGGTACTCGGCCTGGATGGACCGCACTCGGTTCCTCATCCGACGAGAGGATGTAGTGGACTACTGGTGGGCGGTGGGAGAGTTTACCCCAGAACAGAGAGACAGGGAATTGCAGGAGCGCTGGCTTCAAATAGAGCATAGGGAAATAGAACCTATGGGTCCCAGCATCTTGTCAGACCCCGTGGATCCTGACGAACCCCTATCATGGGTGCTACCTGGGAGGGCAGGTAAGGCTGACCTGACTAGGATCAGTAGGGCCGAACGGGCTATAATGGCTCGTTACAAGTCATCCCACGGGTTGGAGTACCCGTATGTTCCTGAGCCACTAATGGATGAAATAGAGGAGAACAGGGATAGGTGGCTCCGGGAAAATATTGAGATGCACTTAGTCAGTAAGGGGAATGATGTGGTGGGGAAGAAGGCCGAGGAGCGGATAGAGCACCTGATCCGCATATGGGCCATTGGAAGAAATATCCACAAGCACAAAGTAACCTATAGGCCCGAGAGGAGATTACCGCGGCATTACTCAGTTACCGTTCTATATATG
The DNA here is from genome assembly GCA_036426205.1 of Ascaphus truei. Classification (NCBI taxonomy): domain Eukaryota; kingdom Metazoa; phylum Chordata; class Amphibia; order Anura; family Ascaphidae; genus Ascaphus; species Ascaphus truei. The sequence goes on from WSYH01003812.1 coordinate 49,646, forward strand.
GGGGGTAGGGAAGTAAAGAAGCCGGACCCCTATCACTATTTTTAGGTGGTACTATGCATTACGCGGGTTCGTGGCTGCTGGTCGGGGCGGGCTTGGCGGATGACTGTATTCATGTGTACTGCATTATGAGGAAATTTGTGTGATGTTAATTATGTTTTGTGTTACAGTGCTTCCTGGAAAGAGGTATACAAATTTAGGTCCCAGTGAGGACGATGGGATTCACCAGGGGGAGAATGTAGCAGTCATGTAAAATGCCTACAGTCATCTCTCCTGCTAGCAGTAAGGCCTGGTAAGTGTGGGCATGCCAGCAGTAATCATGGAGGTTTTCCCTCACACCCTGGTGGGGTGCCCTGTGTATGGATGGGACTGGTCACATGCTCTGAGTCCATGGTTAGTGATGTCAGAGGTGTGTCAGCCTCAGAAGTTACATAAGGCACAGCACTGTGTTCTAAAGTTAGTTCTACCTGAAGTCTGAGTTGAGGAAGGAGTTCGGCTAAGAGGAGTAGTTCAAGTTCTGCTAGAGTGTCAGTTATGTTATAGTAACTCCATGGGAGACTGTGTCCAGGGACCTGGCACAGGGCAGTGATTCCTGCGGGAATAGTGAATCCCTGATTTAGGTGACATACCTATCAAAGGGGAGCACGGGCGAGATGATCGGCTAAATACACCCCATTGTGGAGGGCAGCTATGCCCACCGTGACAATAAAGATGGAGCTGATCAGAAAGACCCCTGTGTGTGAGAGTATGATTACACAGGAGGTTGCACCACGGAGGAGTTCCTCAACAGGACCATCCCCATGCGGACGCAGGGACCCTGATGAGGTGGAGGCGCTGCACTGGAACTAGGTGAGACTCAGCACACTACCTCAGCTGCCTGTCTGGACGGGTCCTGCCCACACACCATCATGCGGGAGACTCAGGAGTCCTGTAGCCAACAGGTGCACCATCAGACACTACCACACTGTAATGGGGACCGGTTAGACCACAGGGGCCAATGTGAGATTGGGTGGGTCAGGCCGGGCCAGAAATACCGTTACATTATATTAATGGATAGGTTCATATAATTGAAATACTTTATTCTAGGCGCTAAAGATTAGATGTGTGCTGCGTCAAAGCAAATTTGGGGCAAAATTTACCAAAATTACATCTCTCTCTCTCTCTCTCTCTCTCTCTCTCTCTCTCTCTCTCTCTCTCATGCTGTCTCTGTCTTCCTTACATTTGACACAAATTCAATCAGTCAATCAATCAAAATGGAGCAGTGCATCAAAACAAACTTCTCTTCACATTTTCTTGTCATTGATACATCACCCAATACATAACTTATTCTGTATGTAAAAGTCATCCCCAATTACTTAAAACAAAGACACATTTTAGCTCCTAACCCAAATCCTGGCTTCTAGTGTCTCATCTTATTCTTTTCTGAATACCTATCCTCTTACTAACTTTCACATTCACTGCCGCAACAGCAGTGATTAAATCTCCTATAACTATATTGTAGCAGTTTAAAACACGCTTATTGTCATACTTTCTATAACAAATGCACTTTAGCTTGTTCTACTCAATTTTGTAATTTACTCGGCTTTTCTACATCATTATGAGTCATAAATTAAATTGAATGTTGACATGGAATTATGATCTATTTTATTAAGCTGTCCTTTAGTATTCGTTAAGACGCATCTAATGAGTATTTTTACAGACTGGAATCAGTGGAAAGAATCTGACTGGCTTAGAGAATTATAAAAAGAGCAAACACATTCAATTTTTTAGGATGGCTAAACTAAGCTAAAGTAAGGCTTCTTACACAAAGTACTGAGTAATCTTTGTATTTGTCCTCTTCCCAAAGCCACTCCCTGCTACAAATAGGAAAAAAGGGGCGAATGGTAATGTTTCACTTTAAAACAATGTGCCCAAAAATACCTATTTATTTTTTCAGCCATACAGTTAATTTTGATTTTATTTTAGTTTACATTGACTTTATTCACCAGCATTTTCAAAAAGTTAACACATATTTTAGGATGTCATATAGTACGCAATGTCCTTCTATTAAAAACGAACAAAATAGTCTTAAAAATATAATGAAACACATTTAAAGGTCAATTAAGAAATTCATTTGATAGTCAGTATTCACTTCACAATGCTATAAAAACACCATGATTTGTTTCTGATAACATTATTTGCCACCTGCACAGATGTACTGTAGCCATATTTACTGCCCTTGGAGCAGCAGAAACAAAAGCAAAATGCTGAGGCTCCTGGGACAGTAAAGGCCATTGCTGCGTGCAGGAGGTACATTCTTCAGAGTTGATTCCTCTGCTTCCCCTGGCAGGACAAATAGTTTGCCTGGCTACATCAGTATCTGACATAATATTAGAAAGTATGGACCTGTATTGCCTGATATTACAGTAGTTCGCTGCCAGATGTCATGCTAGGTTACACCCTTACTAGGAAATACTTCAATCTGAATGTTTTCTTGGATGGTAATAACTGTGTGTTTTGAATATTGTACGTACAGTACATCAAAAAAGGTCTAAGTGTCAATAACTTTATCAAGCTAAGCCCTACCATGTAATGACGTCATAAATTTTCAGTATGTGGCCATATTAAGTGTTCTACATATTTCTGCTGTCCAACTGTAATTTCTTATGATTTAATGTATGCTACTGCCGGAAAGTTGTATGCTGTTCCTGCTGTAAGAAATACAAAGGCTTATGATGAAATAGTAACAATGCTTAGGGCACATCTTTTCCCCAACACCATCTGTCCACAGATAAAATCAACAAACTAATAAGGGCTTTGCCACCTTTACAGTGGTGCTGCAGCTCGTTATTAGATATTATAATTCTGGTGATTTTCTAAATGTCACTCTTCAAGTTAGTTTCATCTGCAGAGTTTCAGATAAGTCACTAGACTACTTTCTCACTGAATAAAATAATTTATACTGCTCCATAAGAATACATTTTATACGTATCTGGAAAATGTTATTCATGAATGAATAAAGAATCTTTAAAATAATTAAATTTGGACCAATTCCAGGACCCACAAGATGGGCACTATATAGACTGGGTCTTTAGAAACTGTTCCCTTTCTCATACTGTATCTCTATATTCACTCCTTGTGCTCCCTAACCATCATCTGCTATCATTCATCACCACTCATTCCTCTTATCTTCCTCCTACCAGTTCTCCTTGCAACTCTCAAGACATTCTCTCTATTTACATCTCTGCTCTGGAACCTCTCTTCACTCTTTCCCCTCCCCTGAACTTGGAAATCTTCTCAAATCTTACAGCTCTATCCTCTTATCCTCATTTGATCTATATGCCCATTCTTGGTTCCGACACACACAACCCTCTAACCCAGCGGTGCGCAAACTTTTTTCATTTGATGCCTCGTTGCCATGGCGACGCATCGCCGAAGACTCGGCTGGCAGCAGGCAAGGGAGTTAAAGAGGCCTCATGCCTCCCCCAGCATTTAAGTTAAATGCTGTGGGGAAGAGTACGGGGCCTCTTTAACTGCCTGCGCCCCCCTAGAAATTCTCCCGCCCCCTGGGTGGCATGCCCCCCAGTTTGCGCACCGCTCCTGTAACCCATGGCTTTGGCTAAATTCACAAACACCCTTCCTTCACACTTAAAGTTGCTCCTCTGAATGCCATTGGAGGACATCTTGCACTCATGCTGATTTTCTGCACTTTATATTTCTCCTCTCCTGTTTTAACTCTGCTCTCTCTAAGGTCAAATAGCAATACTTCTCCTCACTCATAAACACACGCATATCTAATTCCCCCATCTTTTCTCTGTATTTGATTCCCTCCTTTGACTTTCTCATCCAACATCCCTTCCTATCTTCACATCTCCTCAAGACTTTGCCGACTAATTCAAAGGTAAGCTGGATGCTGACCCCAATGACATTCTTTCTGCTTCTACTTTTACCACTATCTTATACTCTTGATGCCTTTTTTCGTGTTTCAGAGTTGGAAGTTTCTACACTATTTTCTCTTTTCCTCTTCCACATGTCCTCTGGATCCCATTTCCTAACACCTTATCAGAACTCTTGATCTTGTCATAGTCCCCACTTTCCACCATATCTTCAACTACTCCCTGTCCACTGTAACTTTCCACTCATCCTTTAAGCATGAGGTGGTCACACCTATTTTTAATATCACCTTGGACCCTACATGCCTTACTAACCACCACCCTGTATCCCTACTGCCTATTGCCTCCAAACGGCTAAAATGTCTTGTTTTTTTCCCATATGATTAACTGTCTTAATTCCCATTCCCTATGGGACGCTTTACAATCTCTCAACGGAGGCTTTCCTCACTAAAAAAGCCAATCATTTTCATTAAGCAAATTCTATGGTAATATTTCCATACAATTCCTACTCGATCTCACTGCTGCCTTCAATACTCTTGTTCTCCATATTCTACACTCTTTGGTATCCATAACCAAGCTTTAATCTGGTTCTCATCATACCTCTTCCACTGCACATTTTCTGTCTCTGTTGCTAACATGCCTACTTCTCCTGTTGATCTACCTGAGGACTTGGTCCTGGAACCTCTGATTTTCGCTCACTACACACTACCAATTATTGACGTTATCAACTCTTTTGGCTTTAGGTATCATATTTATGCAGATGACATTCAGATGTACAGTCTCTATCCTCACACGTCCAAGCAAATCCCAAGTCTCTGATTGCTTCCTGGTTATATTCTCAAGGATAATGCTCCAATGCCTTAAACTTATTATGTCTAAAACAGAGCTGCTCATATTTCATCCTAATCCTTGTCCAATATCCCCATTTTCACTTCAGTAAATAGTACTATCATCTATCCTGTTGCCAAAGCATTTTGCCTATGTGGGACATTTGACTCCTTCCTTTGATTCTCCATTCACATTAATGGCATGATAACATTTGTCACTTCTTCCGCCATAACATTGCTAAAATCTGCCCTATTCTTTCTCAATGTACTGCTAAAACTCTAATACATGCCCTTATTCTCTCCCATCTGGATTATTATAACATCCCGCTAACTGGCCTCCCTGTCTCACAACTTTTTCTTTTGCAATATATCCAACATTCTACTACTAGAACAATTTCACTTTCTCCTACAACAGTCTCTGCTCATCTCCTCCTTAAATCCCTCTCTTTGCTTCCAATCAAGTTTGGATCACCTACAAAGTTGTCATCCTTACCTTCAAGGCTCTCCACTTGTCTGCTCCTCCCTACTGTATATGAGATTTGATTTCCTGTTATGTCCCTGCTCATCTCCTGTGCTCTGCTCATTACTGTTTCCTTTCCACCCTTTTCATCTCTACTGCTCTCTCTCACTTTAAACATGTTTCCTTCACTGCCCCTTATCTGTGGCTCCCTCACACTCGGTTAAACGTTAAAATTCACCTTTTAAATTAAGCATTTTAATAGTCCAGACTCATGGCTACTGTCCCACAGTAACTCCTACCAACCATTTTTGGCCAAACAGTGCCATCTACTGCACTTATGCCCTCACCTGCTGTCTCTTTAATCTCCCAACATACCCGTTAGATCAGCAGTGCGTAAACGGGGGGGGGTGGGATATTTGTCTGGGGGGCACGGGCGGTTCAGAGGTCCTGCGCTGATCCCCAAGGCATTTAAATGAAATGTTGGGGAATCGCATGAAGCCTCTGCAACAAGAAAACTTACCGTGATTCTGACACTTGTGACGCATCTCCATGGCAACGTGTCATCAAATGACGCTGCAGGGTCATGTGACATGATGTCACAGGCGTGACCTAATGTCACGTGACCCGGAGTGTCATTTGACGCACCGGCAAGGTAGGAGGGGGGACGCGAACTTGGAGCAGCCAAGACAGGGTGGCACAGCAGTAAAAGTTTGTGCTCCCCTGCCTTAGATTGTAAAGTCTCCGGGAAAAGGATTTCCTTTCCTATTGCCTGATTTTGTTTGTAGTACTTATATATTATAATTTCCTGTATTGTATTGTCTCTTTTGTAAAGCATTGAGTACACTGTGGCTCTATATAAATAAAGATATACAAATGTAGTGAGATTTACTGTTTCTGGAGCTGCAGCTGAAAAAGCTCAAAGCTTCAGCTCCAGAGATTACGTTGCCACGACATCGCTACCGGGGTCCATGCTTCCGGATTTGACCTCCCGCAACGAATATTCTCCGGCAGCATCGAAGTCACATTTGTGGTCCTGCTGCATGCCCCAGGTGCTGAAAACAGTATGTCTTGTTACATCTGTACACACATACAGTATATACAATACAGACAATAGAACAGGCTTTAAATGTATGTAACACCTCTACCCCCGGCCAACAGAAGAGGGGCCATATCAAATTGTCCCAATGTCTCTACAGTGGTGTAGCTGATTCTAGGCGGTTCTTTTACCTTGTTCTCAGGGTGCTGGAATTCGTGCAGGGCTGGGATAGTGAGCAATAATAGAGGGTGCCAGGAACTTTATTTTTACTTTATTTGAACAGGATAAAACAATCCATAGGCATTGTCATGATAATGTCATGAGATATTGGGTATTTTTAATCCCTTTGGTGCTTGAGGGGTTAATGAGCTACACTGTGTAACAAAATACCAATGCTGGGTTTGAAACTGGTCAGGACTGTTTGTCTGCTCTGAATTTCAAAGGAACTTACTTGGGGCGGGGGGTCCATCCTGGTAGCCCACTCAACTGTCAATTGTTTTAATCAAAGAAGAGCAGCTTCAAAGTATTCTGTAGAAAGGGGTGGGCTTAAGGCACAATCATAAGAAAGTATTGTATCTAAGTCTGGGGGAGTTTGTTTCAAGTCAGATCTGTCCAGGGGCATGCTTGGAAAGAATAGCAGACCTCATCTTCTGAACCAGTGCCTCTCTGGAAAAGTCCCATAGCATGTGGTAATGTATGTATAGGATTTTCTGTTTTACCCCTTTTATTTTAAGAAGCTGCTCTGCCTTATATTGTAATGTGATGTTTATTTGTAATACCTTTTCTGTAATTCAAGCACTGTATTTTTATATATATTACACATTTAATAAGTAATAGCTTTGGGCTCTGAATGAACTTTGTGCACGCTGGAGAGAATAACTTGCTAAATTCAGGCACATGTTACTACAACTGATTGTGTGTTAGGCCTCGGTCCCGCTGCGCTCGTTGGCGCGGGCGGCGGGTCGCGAGTTCCCCACCAGCAGGGGAATCCTCGCGAGCCGGTCCCGGTCCCCACTGGCTGCACAGAGCACTACACGCTGTAGCGCGTCAGCCGCTGGAGACACCAGAGAATGGTGTTTCCTAGCGTTGACGCGTGACGTGTGTGGCTGTGAGCCAATGGGGAGGGGAGGCTTCGGGAGGAGGAGAGGCTTCGGGGAGCGGGGAGGAGTGTGGAGTGAAAGCAGGTGAGTGCCTTTCTCTGTGTGTGTGTCTGAGTGCGTGCCTGTCTGTGTGTGTGTGTGCCCGAGTGCCTGCCTCTGTCTGTGTGTGTGTGTGTGTGTATGAGTGCGTGAGTGCCTGCCTGTGTGTGCGCGCGTGTGTGTGTGTATGAGTGCGTGAGTGCCTGCCTGTGTGTGTGTGTGCGCGTGTATGAATGAGTGCCTGCGTGTGTGTGTTTAAACTTACCTTCCAGCTCCAGCCCGAGTCCGTGGAGGGAGGGGGGGGAAAGTAGCGGGTCCCTCTGCTCAAGCCACGCCCCCCCTCCCTGTCAAACCGCCCACCTCCCGCCCACCTCCCGATCAAACCTCCCACCTCCCGATCAAACCTCCCACCTCCCGCTCCGGCTCCCGCTCCCTACAGACCGCATATCGCGGTCTGTGTATCTCAGCGCACCGCCTGTCAGCAGCGCAGATGCGCTGACTCTGGGAGCGGGGCCTTAGCCTTAGAGTGCATAGTTTTTCCTATCATAAACAGGGACCTGAGGCCGTGGCGGATATTTTAGTCTAAGATCTTTTATCATATCTGCATAACCTCAGGTGGTGGCAGTGGATGGTTATGATGTGCAATTGAGTAGGGGTTAATATTAACTCGCTGGTTCCTTGCAGAGGAGAAAGGGGGGTTGCTAGAGAAGCCTTTGTGTATTAACCCTGGTTGCATATCTAAAGTCACGTGCTCACTTGTGTGCTGTTCGTGGCGGTGGTATATTGGGACGGTTTGAGGAGAGATACAACACATTTGAGGAACCCCTGAGTGGGTGAAGAGTGAGTACGCTTGCGAGCGTCGGTATTAACCCTTGTCCCGTATGCAGGTCACGTGCCAGCAGGGGGCCTTCCGTGACAAATGGTGGCATAGCGGTGGGATAACAATTTGTAATTTTGTTAATATCAGAGCTTTTTAGTGGTTTGCGTTTATGCCTGTGGGATAAACGAAACATTAAAAAGTGACTGACCTGTGTGAGTCTTGCGAGAGATCACAGCTCAGTACCCCAAAGCTATTACTCAGTGCTATTTTTATAAAACATACAAGCAGACAGTTTCGTTCCCCGCCCCCTCTTGTTTTTCTTTTGCTATCTTTTTATTTTGAGTAAAGTGTAGTGAATATGGCTGCTTTATACCGACGCCAGACAAAAGAGGCACTGATGGCCCTGTGTGAGGAGCGTGATCTCCAATGTCTGGGTAAAAATAAAGAAGAGCTCGTACAAATCTTGCTTGAGAAGGATAGTGAGCAAGATGCTACACTGGGCCAGGACGACCACAGCAGCGGAACGGAGGGTGGCTTAGCCCTGGAAATTGCCCACGGGTCAAGGAACCCAGGACTGTCATATTCTGACGACTCCAGCAGTTCTCAGCCTGCTGGTGCCTTGGATGTGTACTTGCAAACTACTCTCAAGTACCTAGGACCAGCAGATGACGCAACGCGATTGCAGCTCATCATCCAGTTCCAAGTGCGCGAAGCAGAAAGAGAAAGACAAGCTGCAGAAAGAGAAAGGCGAGCTGCAGAACGTGATGCAGCGAGATATGCTGCAGAACGAGACGCAGCGAGATATGCTGCAGAACGGGAGGATGCGAGATATTCTGCAGAACGGAACGCAGAAAGAGAAAGACATGCTGCAGAACGGGACGCAGAAAGAGAAAGACAAGCTGCAGAACGTGACGCAGCGAGATATGCTGCAGAACGGGAGGATGCGAGATACGCGGCGGACCTAAGGCACCAGCTGGAACTTGCCAAGCTCCAGAGGGAATCGCCAGCACCCAGCAGCGGAGATTCCAGCCCGTCCAGGCCCTGGATGGAGCATTTCCCCAGCCTGGCGAAAGATGGGGATCTGGACACTTTCCTGCGGGGGTTTGAAAAAACCTGCAGGTAGCATCAGTTGCCGCGTGCCCGGTGGGCGGCATATCTTACACCCACCTTTAATGAAAGAGCCATGAATGTCGTCGCAGATTTGCCAGAGCACCTGGACCAAGATTACGAGGCCATCAAAGCTGCATTGCTGCACCGTTTCAACGTCACCCCTGAAACCCACAGGCAAAAGTTTAGGACCCTTCAGCACGAGGGTCCCGGCGGCTTTTCTGAGCTGGTGGGGCGTCTGACATCTCTGTGCAAGCAGTGGGTTGGAGGGCTGAAAGTTGAAAGCTTTGAGGGGTTATTGGATCTTGTGGTTCATGAACAATTTTTAATCCTGTGCCCACCTGAAGTGAGAAAGTGGATTAAGGACCGAGATCCTAAGTCAGCCACAGAGGCTGGCAAGCTTGCAGATTCATATGTGGCTAACCGGAATCCAGAGGTTAACCAGGGGGTCCCGGGATGGAAGGGGGGAATCCGCCCACCTGGACAGGGAGATACCCACCAGTGTTTTACCTGTCAAAAGCAGGGGCACATCAGCCTCGACTGCCCAGACCGGATGAAGCCCGCCGCTGCCTCTGGAGAGGATCCCCCCTCGGGAGTATGCCTAGGTGCTTGTGTGGTATCTGGGTCGCGAGAAAACAGAGGTGCCCACTTGCAATCAGTCCTGGTGGGTCAGAAACTCACCCAAGGACTGAGAGACTCTGTCGCTACCCTTACCCTGGTGCGGCCAGGACTGGTGCGGCCTGAGGAAATCATTCCTGGGAGGGTTCTGCATATGGGGGTGGCGGGAGGAGGCCGCAACGTTTTGCCGGTGGCAAAGGTATACTTGAATTGGGGTGCTGGGCAGGGAGTACGGCAGGTGAGAGTAATGAATGATATTCCTGCTAATGTGTTGCTAGGTAATGATCTTGGAAAGATGGTTACCTACTATGAGACCGCTGTGACCCAACCAGCTCAGGGACCCGCCGAACAGTTCCAGGTACTAACGCACGCTGGGTACTGGGGAAGGGTGACTGACAGGGGTCGCACCGGAGTAGGGGGGGTGCGGGAGCCTCTCCATACCATCTCTCCCCATAAGCCCGACCGTCCACCAGGGAAAGAGAGAGAGTGGCTGGGAGAGACGTATACAGCCAGACCACGAGGCACAGGGACCGTCCGCCGAGGGAAGAGAAAGCAAGGCAGGGAGAAATATAGGCAGCAAGACCGCGAGGCACAGGGACAGTCAGCTGAGGGAAGAGAGAACAAAGCTGGGGAAGCGATATACAGCAGGACAACGAGGAACAGGGACCGTCCGCAGAGGAACGAGAGAGCAAGGCGGGGAGAGAGATATACCACAGGACAGCGTGGCACAGGGACCGCCCGCAGTGGGAAACAGGAGCGAGGCTGGGAGAGATATAGCTACCCCAAGAGAAAACAAGACAGCAAGGCACAGGGACAGTCCACAGAGGGAAGAGAGAGTGAGGCGGGGGCAGATATATCCAGCAGGGAAAAGCAAAACAGCGAGGCACAGGGACAGGCTGCAGAGGGAAGAGAAAGCGAGGCTGAGGGAGATATATCCAGCAAGAAAGAGCAAAACAGCGAGGCACAGGGACAGGCCGCAGAGGGAAGAGAAAGCGTGGCTGAGGGAGATATATACCACAAGAGAAAGCAAGACAGCGAGGCACAGGGACAGGCCGCAAAGGGAAGAGAGAGCGAGGCTGGGGGAGATATATCCAGCAAGAAAGAGCAAAACAGCGAGGCACAGGGACAGGCCGCAGAGAGAAGAGAAAGCGAGGCTGAGGGAGATATATACCACAAGAAAGAGCAAAACAGCGAGGCAGAGGAAAGGGTAAAGGTTTAATTTGTTTGAGCGCGGGATAAGCGTGTAAGCCAGTCCCTTCGCTCATCTTAAGGAGGGAGATGTCATGATAATGTCATGAGATATTGGGTATTTTTAATCCCTTTGGTGCTTGAGGGGTTAATGAGCTACACTTGTGTAACAAAATACCAAATGCTGGGTTTGAAACTGGTCAGGACTGTTTGTCTGCTCTGAATTTCAAAGGAACTTACTTGGGGCGGGGGTCCATCCTGGATAGCCAACTCAAGGTGTCAATTGTCTTAATCAAAGAAGAACAGCTTCAAAGTATTCTGTAGAAAGGGGTGGGCTTAAGGCACCATCATAAGAAAGTATTGTATCTAAGTCTGGGGGAGTTTGTTTCAAGTCAGATCTGTCCAGGGGCATGCTTGGAAAGAATAGCAGACCTCATCTTCTGAACCAGTGCCTCTCTGGGAAAAGTCCATAGCATGTGGTAATGTACTGTATAGGATTTTCTGTTTTACCCCTTTTATTTTAAGAAGCTGCTCTGCCTTATATTGTAATTGTATGTTTATTTTGTAATACCTTTTCTGTAATTCAAGCACTGTATTTTTATATATATTAAACCATTTAATAAGTAATGCTTTGGGCTCTGAATGAACTTTGTGCACGCTGGAGAGAATAACTTGCTAAATTCAGGCACATGTTACTACAACTGATTGTGTGTTAG
>WSYH01003813.1:12328-25779 GCA_036426205.1 Ascaphus truei
CCCCTCCCGTTACTCACTGTCCCCCCCTCCCGTTACTCACTGTCCCCGGTGTCCCTCTCCTGCTTGGTCCCGGGCTCCCTCATGTCCGCCTGCAGCTGCTTCACCTCCCGCACCCCCTCCGCCCCATCTCCCGCCGCCATGTCTCTCTGCAACACTTCCGGGTCCGCCACGCCGACAGCGCGCGCTAACTTCCGGGTGTCGCGTCATCACCAGAGGTAACGGGAGCCATGGCAACCAGGCACCTGTAACCCCACCCACATCGTAAGTGCGTCATTGCCATGGAACGCCTGCCACTCCTAGTGCCGCCCACCGGGTGTCATGGCAACCCACACTGACAATAGAGACAATGGGAGAGGTGCCAGAGCGGCCCCGCCGCTGCCCCCACACTGCGCCCCCCTGCGCGTGCGTGCGTGTGTGTGTTTTATTTATTTATTTATTTATAAAATGTTTTACCAGGCAGTAATACAGTGAGAGTTACCTCTCGTTCTCACGTATGTCCTGGGCACAGAGTAAAACAAATAGTACATGGTTACAAATACAGTTACATAAATGAACAAGGTACACATTATATACAAGACATTGCATGCACAGTTACAGATGTAGCCAGGTCTCCCCAGCACGTCCGCACCCCCCTCCCCTGACTGCCGATCGCGGGGGCCGCCGCGTCCAATGGCGGCTCCGTTCGGCGATGGCAGGGGAGAGGGCGGTCAGGTCCCGGCTCGGGGGTTGCCGGGGACGTGCGGCCAGGCCTTGCCAAGGCAGCACGCGCATCTCGGGGTCTCCCGGAGAGAGGGCGGAGAGCCGGGCGCAGCCATTGCGCCTTCAGTTCGCGAATAGCCCAGTAGGTCCCCGGCGGCCCAGTTAGCTCGCGCATGCGCAGGGAGGCTGCAAGAGGCAGGGAAGAGTCGGCGAAGAGTAGAGAAGGAGCAGGAATGGACGGAAACAGTGATGAGGCGGCCATAGTAGTTCGCCGCCATGCGCAGGAGAAGACGAGGAGAACGGCGCACGCCGGCCCCAACGCTATAGCAGCCTCCTGGAACTACAAACTACGGAGGCATTAGGGAGGACAGGCACCAGGTGCCTCATACGGCGGCCAATAGGAGGAGGAGTCTCAGCCCGGGAGAATAGAGACATTCCCGGGCTTGGTACGTCAGTTGGAGCAGCGGAGCTGAAGGGGAAGCGAAACGGAAGGAAGGTGCAGGGACCGTGAGTGCAGCTCCGGCAAATCCAGAAGGACCCACACCTCAAGGTATAGGACCCAACTCCCCACAGGTTAGTGCGGTACACTGGAAAGGGACGGCCCTAGATAGGGAGTCACCCCTTAGCCGCGGGGTAAGGTGCCAGTTTGGCAGGGCCACCGCGGGTAGTGCGTGCGCACTGGCAAATAGGCACAGAGTGTGTGCGTGGGTTATTGCTAGGGGTTCCAGTGCGGTGTAGGTGCTGCATGTTTTGACCGCTTGCATTTAAATTGAGTGCAGTGTGGTGAGCGTCCCCCTGTGTGAATGTCTGCAGGAGACTGTCGGGAGAAGCTGGTGTGTCGGCTGCACGGCGCGTAGGGGATTAGTGAGGTAGGAGCTAGTGCTAGTGAGGTGTTTTGGACTTGGGGTAGTAGACGAGGGGGGTAGGTTATTACCCACGCAGGACTAGGAGCTTTTCCCCAAAGTACCTCAGGGTGCCGGGGTTCATCAGGGACAGGCCCTAGGTTAGGGTTCCTGTCACTTTAGGGGATAGATAGGGCATAGAGGCGCGTGATTTCCCGCGAAGGAAAGCGGGTGGACCACGTTGGGTCCACCGGGAGGATGTGTTCCGAGGGGACCGCCCTACGCGTCCACAGTGCAGGAGTTCGGTTTGCGAGGAGAGTCCTCGTCGATTGACCTTTGAGAAGATCGTTGCCGACCCGAGTACCGGACAAAGCCCCGGACCCGTGCTCGGAAGGTACATCGATTATATGTGCACCAACAGGCCGAGAGGTTTAGTGACTGCGCCCAGTCAGTCACCACGATCTCCGTAGAGTAGGGACATTGGGTGGGGGTACGGGACACTGGGTGGGAACACCAGGAAATTGGGCATGAAAGGTTGCCAGCAGTCATTGCATAAGGTTATGAGTGTTGTTACTGGTCTTAATGTTCATAAGTAAAGCTCTTAGTTATATATCAATCACTGTGGAGTGTCTGGTTGATGTGGTTACGGATGTAGGGTGTTCCTGTAGTACAATTTTCACCCCCTAGGAACACCTAAAATATCGGTGGAGGCGCTAGAATCGAAGAGTCACGTTCCGAGGAGTCCCCCCAGGCTTCATTCGCGGAGGCTCAGACCTCTGTGAGCACTGCAAGCGTTACGACCCACCCGGGAACACCGCCATGTTCTACTCACCCACCACTATATATGCGATTGGGTGGGGTGGAATACCGTTACACAGGAAAAATATATGTAATGGGCGTATCATGAAAACAGTTACACGAACCAGAATTCTAAAGTGTGAGCAAGCCTAGATTTGAAAGACTTTAAACTGGGTGGTGGACCACCTGAGAGCTCTTGGTAGGTTGTTCAGTTTTGGGGTGCACTGGTTTAGAGAAGAGAAGGAGACCCCACGTCCCGGGTACTTTGTTGCGCCTGGGAACGCCCCCCCCCATTGAACAGTCTTTGGAGTCTGCATCTCACCGGGTAGAAGTGCCCTGCAAAGTGGGGGGTTTCGAGGAGCTTTCCAGGTAGCTGGGTGCTTGCCCATGTAAGAATTAGAAAAGCCACCCAAGCACAGCGAAAGGTGAAACTTGCGATAGCTAGAGTGAAGGACCAATCTAGTTCTTTGCAGACAGTTGCCACGGCGATTACCATGATTAGGGTGATGTTGTGGGTGATGTGTTAGTTGGTGGAACAAACGACAAAATGAATTGTATGAGGGTGGTAAGTTTGGCTAACCGGCTGGGTTATTCGAGGTGCCGCCAGCCATATACTATGTCTCCTACGTCATAATAGAAGTGGCATTAGCATCTGCTGTGCGAACGCTTTTGACCAAGGAGTGATTAGGGAGGATTTGTTCCGTTAAAGTACCCTGTTTGGCATAGGTCTTGGTTGTGTCAGAAGGGTATCAATGTGCATGCCCGAGCATGTTAAGGGGAGTACCAACATAAGCAGGTATTAAAACTACGAGTGACGGAGGTACGCTAGTGGTTGTTCCGCTGTGTTGCCGTTCATACACGGAGCCTCAGTCACTGGAAGCTGTAAAAGATTGGTCTGCGGTCCCAAATACCCCATGTTACAGTCAAATGGTCAGTTTCTTTAAAACAGTTTGTTTGGGAAATCAGTTTCGAGTCTCAAAAAGTCAGACTAGAAGTATGTGTTGAAGTCTAGAGAGGCCTATGGCTGTGTGCATATAGGATTGTTCATCTGAAACTACATGTGTTATTGAGCGTATTCCTTACAAGCATGTGGGGAAGATCTTAATGAACACGAGAAAGAGTAGGGGCCCTGAACAGAGCCTTGGGGATACATCACAGGGTGGATATCAGCCCGGGATCTGGGTACCGGTTGAGCGGTTGTTAGAGCCTGAAGAGGGACCACCATGTTGGGATCATTCCTGATTACGGTAAGGACTGAAACCAGTTTAAAAGCATGTTTCCCTATTCCAGAGTTTCGCGATTGTTTTGTTAAGCAGGTATAGCATGATCTAACTGGGTCAAAAGCCTTTGCAAAAATCTAGGAATACTGCACCAAGTGAGTTGTCCCCGTTCCATTCCACACTGGATGTCATGCTGCAAACTTTTAGGCGGGGCCGTGTAGGGCGGTGTTACGGTGAGTGTTTGGGACGAAAGCCAGATTGGAAGTGGCTAGGGAAATGTCTTGGTGTTAGAAATCGCTCTTAATTGGGAGGTGGACACACTTTCCATGACTTTGGATTTAGAATTGGAGAAGTGAGATGGCCTGTAGTTTGAGACAGTGTTTTTGGCCCCACTTTTGAAGATTGGGAGAACTTCGGCAGTTTTCCAGGCCTTAGGGATATGGCCTGCAGACAGGATAGAGTTGACTATGGAAGCAATTGGTTTGGCCAATGGCTGGGGCACCAAGTCATAGGAACCTAGATTGTAGTAAGTCAGGGTCCGACTTGGCTGCTTCAGTTTTAGTTTCGAGGCAGCGCTTGTGTAATCTCCTCTTCAGATACTGGGCCCAAATTGAAATTGTGGGCACAGAGTGTTGGGGAGGGGGTGGGACTGAAGGGATACTTCCCAGGATAGAAGATCATGTTGTGGTTGGTTTGGTTGCTGCGTTTCGCTAATAAGTTAGTGGCACACCCCACAAAAGTAAATCATTGAATGCAATTCTGCAATGTCAGTGGGGTTTGTCAGAGAATATCCCTTAGTGTGTTACCTTGGTTGTGATGGTTAGGAGGTGGAATATATTGTTGATAACCTTCCAGAAGTTTTAACTGGGGTTGAGATGTATTTTGGTGGAGGAGATTGTCAGAGTAATATTGTGCTTTTGCGTGCCTTGTTTGCTTGTGCACATGTGTGTGTGTGTTTTAAAACACCTTGTTTATCAAAGAGAAACCTCTTCCTTAATGTAATTAGTACCTGAAACCCCTTACTGCCCCATGATCTGTAGTGTAATTATTCTGTGTTGATTTGACTAACACACATCGTTATTTACTGCACCTTTGACGCCCGTGTGTACTTTATTTAATGGCGCTATTAAATATAAGAATCATACAATACAAGTGGCAGAGTACACTATTCTCCCTTTTTTTCCTCATTTCTTTCCAGAATGGCCCCAAACCTGCCTGACCCCTTACACACAATTACGAGACATCACGGACAGGCACCACAACAGAGACCACAAGCAGAACACACACACACACACAGAGAAACAAACACACACACACACACACACTAGGAGAAACACAACACACACAACACAACAGACACACCACCGCCGAGGCAGAGCGAGCACATACCACGAGACCCCACTCACACACACCCAATACACACAGAGGAGAGGACGAGACCACACACACATACACACCCAGAACACACGAGAGAGACACACATAGAGAGAGAGACACACACACATACACACAGAGAGAGACATACACACACACACAGAGACATACACACACACACACACACATACACAGAGAGAGACATACACACACATACACACACACATACACACACAGAGAGAGAGACACACACACACACACACACACACACACACACAGAGAGAGAGAGAGACACACCACCAGGAGTGAACATGAAGATTAAAATGATTTGTGTTAAGTGACAAAATAAATTCTTGTTATGTGTAAAGTCGTGACGTCACCCTCCTAATCAATAAACAGTCATCAACTATAACTCTTGTAAAACAAAAGTGCTCCCTATATTGTTCATTCTCCAAACACGTGGAACAGCTCCACCAACCCATAAAGAGGTTGGCAAACCGAAGGGGCCAAAACTAGTGCCATAGCTGTTCCACACGTTTGGAGAGAATGAACCCCAATTAAAGAGAAAGAAAAAAGTGTGTGGGTGAGAAGAAAGTGAATAGAATCTAAAATAAAAAGTGACTTGTGCAGGTGATATATAAATCAGACCGATTGAGAAAATAACCAGCAGCTGTCACACCATGTTCATGGGAAATGACAGTTTTATAGGGATTGTGACATCCAATGTACACCCACATCCAAATTGCATTTCCATCTGAAGCCATCTAAAGTATTGATTAACTCATTACTCTCTCTAATATAGGACGGTTAGTTTGCACCAATGGTTGGAGGAAATAATCCACATCGTGTGAAACACCCATCTCCAAAGAATCATACTGGAAACAATCGATCTCCCAGGAGGGGGAGCCAGCAATGTTTTATAGAATCTTCGGGAGATGGTGGAACACGGCAGGCAGTGGTGGGTAAAGGTTTGTACAGAAAAATCCCATATCATTATCATTTTAAACTCCCTCAACATAGAAGCCTAGACCCAACAGGGTTTGTTGTAACTCCCTCAGGTATTTTGGGGTAGGACCACATGGTAGTACAGCATAGGTAAGAAAAGAAGAAACGTCTCCCAGTTGGCATAACGCCCGCTTTGAGATAGCCGTCCTATGCTGCACCACCCCCCGCTCCGCCCCTTGTGCCGCATTTCTTATTTACTAACAAATTATGGTTTTTAAGATCTTCTACAGCTTTAATTTCGTCATGTTTGAGATTGCTCCGTTTGCTATTACGGCATGGAGAATCAAACGCAATCTCAAGTCCCTCTCCACCAAATTCTCACAGGTGGAGAGAAACTCGCCCTTAATGAAGGTAGGGTAAAAAAACTGGCTGCTTTCTGAGACCCGTATTACATCTCCCCAAGAAATTGTTTGGATCGTAAACACGATCCAGACCAGTATCTAATTCGTCAACAACTTGAATTAAACACTGTTCCCTAAAGGAGAATATATGTGATTGATCTACCTCAGTTTCCACTGGCATAACATCTATAGAGGATACATCATAATTAGTAACAGATAACTCGGATACAGTATTCAAAAGTTGTTCATCATCAAAATTGTTAGTTTTGTTGCTGAAGAACTTTTTTAATGTACACTTCCTAATGAATTTGTTGAGGTCAATCATAGTTTGGAATAAATCAAAATTCGTATCTGGCACAAAACCCATACCCTTACTCAATAACGATAATTCAGTGTCAGTGAGTATCACATTTGAAATATTAATCACTGCACCATTTTCTTCTAAAAGTTCTTCTTCCTTTTGGGCGGTGCTCCTTTGTGTTGATTTTTCGATTTTCTTGCTCCGTCTTGTTCTTTTGAGTTTTTTGACCCAGACGGTAGTCCAGAGGGCTCAGAAAAATGATTGGGGCGGGTTTTATATTCCGTGGCCCTGTCCCTTTTCTTTCTTCTCCCAGAAGGGGCGTTGTTGTTTAGGGGCTTCCGTCTCAGATTGAGAATAGTCATCTTCATGTGTGGTAAAAAAAGGACACGGTATGTCCCAAATTGTCTGTATCGGATATATCTGAATCTCCCTTGGATTTCAAAATGGATTTTTTATTCCATGAATGGGTGGTTTTGTCCTCTGGTGTAGAGTGGGAAGTGTATTGCGGCTGGATCTTCTATTAGGTGTAACCCTCTCCCATGTATACACCTGGTTGCGCTCCTCGAGCTTGTCCCGGTCACATTTTTGTTGTTTTCTAAACATTATATCTTTTTCAAGATCTTTAATAGATTTGGACAAATTGGTATCGAGGGCTTTAAACCCCTCCATTTTGGAGAATTTTGCCAAATGTGTTTGTGAATCTTTATCAATGTATTCCTCTTCTGTATATAGTGCTATCACTCAAGCTTAATGTCATATAGAGATTATGTACATTCTTCTAATATTTTCTTACTCAGTTATATAATGACTAATATCCTCAATTGTTTGATAAACACTATTTTTGTTCTCTTTGGTAAACAAGGTGTTATCATTTTCCCTATGTATGGATACTGTGTTCATATGTATAATTAAAAATCTTTAGAAGTATATACTTCTTAATTATATGGTAGGATAAATGGTATGGTTATTTAATATTATATTGTGATGTACTCAGTACCATAACCATTTATTTAGTGTTATGATTATTTGTTTATTATTGATTATTTATTTTTATTACCATTTCCTTTCTACTGACACAGTACACTGCTACGTTGGGTTGCTGCTATTATTGCAACAAGTTATTCGTGTTTTTTTAAATAATTTAGTTTTTTTCATTTTAAACAGTAATGTCCAGTTTCAATAAAGTTTTGAGTTGTAAAAAAAGTTGTCACATGTTCTGCCGGGCTGCTGAATACGACGTGACGTGAGCGCGACCACGCTCCGTGATGCGCGCTGATGACGTCATTCCGTGGGCTGTAGCGTCTAGTGCAAGTAAGGTCTTGTACTTTGCCCGAACTGCCCAGCCTATGGCTGTGTGCGCCCTTCCTTCGCGATTCTGCGCAGATGCAGGTGACTGCGTCTCATGTCGCCGTGACCCTGCGCGACGCGGGTTAGTGATGCGGCATCCTATTGGCTTAGAGGCAGTTGGGGTAAGTATAAAGAAGCAGCTTTATTACACTGTTGTCACCTTGACAAAGTACCTTGAGTACGAAACGCGTAGGTGCGTTTACCGAGTCCATTTTTTCTGTATGTTCAGCATGCAATAAATGAATTATTACTGTTTGTTACTGCTGGAGTGGCCTGGCTGTTTCTTTTCTTCCTGCACGGAATATACCGGAGATCCCTGGCTGTGCTCTATCTACGCTCTCTATCTTCCTGGCCCTACAACGGATGGATTGCACGCCGCTGACGACGAGAGTGCCCCTCGGGGAGCACAGGTAAGGTGCCGCAGTGCCTTATTCAGTCCTGTCTACCACGGACAGTGTCCATTTATAAGCATTGCACTGGTTGGGTGCTATTATGTGTTATGGTTGTGGGTGTCAAGCCGACTCCACTGGTACACTTATTCCCACCAGTTCCTAATCAACTTCATTAGGGGCACTCCATCGTGTTTTGGATTAACCCATTGTGGACTTATACATTTGGATACTCAATTTACAGGACTGGTCACAATTTTAGAGCATCACATCTACCTTGTTCCTTGTGATTATGGGGTGCAGCAGGTTTGGGGGGGCCTGCCTGAGACGTGTTATTACCCAGAATCCCTGTCTGCAGTGGCAGCACTCTGCGTATGATTATGGGGTACGGCAGGTTTGGGGGGGGGGGGGGCTGTCTGAGACGTGTGAATGTGCTTAGAAGTCTTCTTTATCATCAGTGTAACCTGCTGCAGCTGGAGAAGTCAGACCCCCATTCTTATGTGGATCAGCAGCTGGTTTGGGGGAAGAGTAACAATGGATGAGTACTGGCAGCAGCGGCAGGCGGACGGTCAGCATGTCCTTCTCTCTCCAGACACAAGGTGGCACTAACGCTGCACACTCTGCCGCCACCGCCAGTATAAGTTTAGTTTGAAAAATGAAATGAGTCCCTTATCCCAGCGGGATAGGGCCCTGTCTACAACACGGAACACACAACACGACACGGAACACACAACACGACACAGAACACACAACACGACACAGAACACACAGCTGGTCCCACTGCCACTGCTCTGCTGTCCCATTGCCACTGCTCTGCGGTCCCATTGCCACTGCTCTGCTGTCCCATTGCCACAGCTCTGCGGTCCCATTGCCACTGCTCTGCTGTCCCATTGCCACTGCTCTGCTGTCCCATTGCCACTGCTCTGCGGTCCCATTGCCACAGCTCTGCTGGTCCCACTGCCACTGCTCTGCTGTCCCATTGCCACAGCTCTGCGGTCCCATTGCCACTGCTCTGCTGTCCCATTGCCACTGCTTCACAAGGAACACCCCACACTTCTCTACAATAGCGTAGCCGTTTAAGCTCCCTCCGTCTCTCCCATCCCACGATTAGATCGATGCATTGTAACGCGATGCCACGACCCCCACCATCTCCTTCAAATGTCTTCCCATCCCGACCCTCTCTCTAATAGCGCGTCTGAGAACAGATAGACAATCGCAAGGGGAAAGGAACACCCATTGCATGGACTGAGAGGAACAGATGCATTGTTAATTAAGGAAACCCCAAACCCTCTCCAACTAGCGCGTCTGCGAATCAGACGCATTGTAAGGAACCCCAAACCCTCTCTAATAGCGCGTCTGAGAGCAGATTTGCATTGAAGGAACCCCTCCAACCCTCTCTAATAGCGATCTGAGATCGGAGCATTGTAAGGAACCCCAACCTCTCTATAGCGCGTATGAGAAAACAGATTGCATGTAAGGACCCCAACCATCTCTAAGAGCGGGTCTAGAACAGATGCATTGTACGAAACCCCACCCGTCTCCATAGCGCGTATAGAGATCAGATGCATTGTAAGGGAACCCCAATCCTTCTCTAAACGCGTCTGAGAACAGATGCAGTGTAAGGACCCCAACCCTCTCCAAAGCGCGTCGAGACAGATGCATTGTAAGGAACCCCAATCCTCTCTAATAGAGCGGTCTGAGAACCGATTGCATTTGTAGGAACCCCGACCCTCTATAATAGCGCGGTGAGATCAGATGCATTGTACGGAACCCCAATCCTCTATATAGCGCGTCTGGAACAGAGCATTGTAAGAACCCCAACCCTATACTAAGAGAGAGTCTGAGATCAGATACATTGTACATTCTCGGTATTTGGTACAATTTGAGTTCTTTAACGCCTATCAGTACCCCAACTCCACCTTCCACTCACTTGCCTCGAGAATTGCCAGGGAACACACCCACTGGAGACCTACAGAGAGTTCATAGTCAATCTCGAGTTGGAAAAACACGCTGTATCTTCTGTCCTAATACACAAGCCACAAACACTCTCAAGTCCCCGTTGTCTCCCCTCCTGCCGGCAGATCGTAGCCACGGATGGTCTCTGCCAGGTGTATTTAAGGTATCCTGCCATAGACTTTTCTCCCAAACACTATACTGCCCCAGTGTGACCTAGTTTAAACCCTCCCATCGGACCCACTGATCTGCCTGGTCCCCACCTGCCACCCTACGCTCTGCTGGTCCCCCCTTCCAATCTGCCATGCTGTCTCTGCTGGTTCAGCACCTGCCCCGGCTCTGCTTGGTCCCATTGCCACGAGGCTTGCTGCTCGGTCCCATTGCCACGCCTCCTGGTCACATGGCAACACGACTCTGCGCCCACGGTCCCCATTGCCCTACTGCTCTGCTGTGGTCCAAACTGCCCACCGGCTCTAGACTGTCCAATTGGCACCTCACTCTGCTCTGCTCGCGAGTGCACATGTGAACACTGCCACATGATGTCACAATGCCACGGCTCTGCCTTGGCTCACCCACTTCGCCAACCCGCCTCTGAGTCCAGGGAAAATGATATGCCCTTTTCTCCAAACTTCAGGTCCCACTTGCAGGCACTGCTCTGTTGTCCATTGCCACGGCTGCTGCTGGTCCCCATGCCACTGCTCTGCTCCCACTTTGCCACAGATCGAATCCCAAGAACCATTCATCATTGAATCCAATCCAACCCACACAACCACCACCCTCCCAACTCACGACTCCCAAGGTCCCATTGACACGGCTCTGCTCTTGGTCCAATTGCCACTGCTATGCTGTCCCCCTTGCCCACTGCTCTGATCCACGGTCCATATGCACCACGCTCTTCTGCTGTCCATCTGCACGGCTCTGCTGGTCCCATTGCCACTGCTCTGGGTCACCATTGCCCCTGCTTAGACTGTCCCATTGCCACAAGCCTCTGTCTCTTAGTACTCCGATTGCCACTGCATACACTGCTGTCCCAGCCACAGTCTCTGCCTGTCACACCAATATGCACAGATCTGCTTGTCCCATTGCCCTCCTGCTCTGATACGGTCCCATTGCCACTGCTCTTTTGGTCACACTGCAAAGGATCGCTTGTACAATTAGCAAAGCTTGCTGTCCCATTGCCACATGCTTGCTTGCGGTCCCATTGCCCATCTCGACCTCTGCAATTGTGTAACCACATTGCCAAGGCTCTACACGGACCCATTGCCCCAATGCCTCTGATTGTCCCATTGCCCTGATTCTGGCACTGTCCCATTGCCCAGCTCTGCTGGACCATTGCCACCCAGCGACTCTGCTGCTTACACACCATTGTCGCCACCTGCTCTGCCGGTCCATTGCCACGGAGAGCACTGCCCCACGTCCCATTGACCACTGCTCTTGCTGTCCCACATTGCAACTGCTCTCGCCACTTTTGCTTGCTCAGCCATTGCCACTGGATCTGCCTGTCCATGCCACTGCTCTCTCGACTCGTCCACGATGCCACCTGACTTGCTCGGTCCATGCCACTGCTCTGCTGTCCCATTGCCACGGCCTCTGACCTGTCCCATTGCCACGATATGCCCAAAATGTCCCACTTGCCTACGCCCTGCAGCGTGCTCCACTGCCACTGCGCTCTTGCTGTCCCATTGCCTCACAGCCTGCGGTTCCATGCCACCGGCCTCTTGCTGTGGTCCCATTGCCACCTGCTCTCGCCTGTCCCATATGGCACACGGCTAACTCTGATCCGGTACCACCATTGCCAATGATCGCGGCGTCCACATTCTGCCACCCGCTCTGCGGCCCATTGCAACTGCTCGCTGTCCCCATTGCCACAGTCTGCCCGGTCACCATTGAAAGGCTCTGCCTCACTCAGCGTCTCCGCATGCACTGCTATGATGTCCCATTCGTTGCCCCCACACCTGACTCTCTGGCCCACATGCACACCGCTCTTGCGTCCCAACTTGCCACTGCTCTGCTGTCCCATTGCCACTGCTCTGCACATACTGTCCCATTGCCACTGCTTGACCTCTGTCCCATGCCCACAGCTCCTGCTGTCCCACATGGCCAACCTGATCGAGCTACTGCGTCCCACTGCCAATGCTCATTGCTGTCCAATTGCCACTGCTCTGCTGTCCATGCCACCTGCTCTTGACCATGTACCATGCACTGCTCCCATCATAGGCTCCCACCTTGCCAGCTGCTCCTCTGCGTGCCCCTACGGTCCCACCATTCGCCACGGCTCTGCTGGTCCATGGCCATGCTCTGCATGTCCCCACATTGCAACTGCCTGCTCGGTCCCATTCCATGCTCTCTGGTCCCATTGCACAGCATGCCGCTACGGTACCTAGTGCCACTGTCGGCTTAGCTAGGTCCCATTTTCGCCACTCGCTCTGCTCGTCCCATTCACACTAGCATACTGACTGGTTCCCAGTGCCACTGCTAGATGTCCCATCATTGCCACTGCTCTCGCTGGCCTCATGCACACTGGCTCTGCTCGGTCTCCACTGCCATGATCTTGCTGTCCCATGGCACTGCTCTGTTGTCCCATTGCCATGCTCTGACCTAATCGTCCATTGCCATGACTCTGACCCGAGTACAATTGCCAATGCTTCTGGTCACCCTACCTGCTCACCTGCTCATGCTGTCCCCACTGCCATTGCCTCAGAATGTCCAGATGCCCCCATCTGCCTGATGCGTCCCATTGCCTCTGCATCTGTGACCATGCTGCCATTGCCATATCTGCTGGTCCCCACTGCCACAGCCCTTACTGCGGTCATTCGCCCACCTGAACCTCTGACACTGGTCCAATGCCAAGATCCGCTGTGCCCCAATAGCCATGTCTGCATGGGCCCATTGCCCAGCTCTGATTTGCCACCTCGTCCACTGCTCTGCCCCTAGCGTCCACCTTGCCACAGTCTGCCCAGGGTCCCACTGTCCAACCTGCTTGTCCGCCATGTACCATTGCATGCTCTGCCGGTCACTCCAGGTCCATGGCCAGACTCGACTCTGCTGTCCATAGCCCAAGCTGCCGGGTGGCCCAATTGCACACTTGGCCTCTGCCGTGCCCACTATGACGATCAGCGCTTGCAATTTGTCCCGCATTGCCACTGTCTTGCGTTACAATTGCACCACTCGACTCACTGACC
>WSYH01003813.1:25792-39460 GCA_036426205.1 Ascaphus truei
GCTCTGCGGTCCCATTGCCACTGCTCTGCTGTCCCATTGCCACTGCTCTGCGGTCCCATTGCCACGGCTCTGCTGGTCCCACTGCATATTTCTGCTGCAGATGGGGTAGGGATAACGCAAATAACGGGACACGGTTATTACTCCGCATTTTATCTGCCTTTTGAAAACAATATTCCTTCCCTGATCAGCAAAATGCAGCGGGAGAGGCTGGTGTGCGGACCCTCTACCACGGAGCCACAAATAAAGCCACAGCTGAAGCCTGCCTACATGCAACAGATGGAGTTAAACTCCTCCCTGCCCCAGTGCTTATGCCAGCGCTGCAGTCAGCACCCGCCTGTGCATCTGTGAGTGAGCCACGCACACCCAGCGCTGCAGTCAGCACCCGCCTGTGCATCTGTGAGTGAGCCACGCATACCCAGCGCTGCAGTCAGCACCCGCCTGTGCATCTGTGAGTGAGCCACGCACACCCAGCGCTGCAGTCAGCACCCCGCCTGTGCATCAGTGAGTGAGCCACGCACACCCAGCGCTGCAGTCAGCACCCCGCATGTGCATCTGTGAGTGAGCCACGCATACCCAGCGCTGCAGTCAGCACCCCGCATGTGCATCTGTGAGTGAGCCACGCATACCCAGCACTGCAGTCAGCACCCCGCATGTGCATCTGTGAGTGAGCCACGCATACCCAGCACTGCAGTCAGCACCCCGCATGTGCGCATCTGAGTGCGCCACACACACCCAGCGCTGCAGTCCGCACCCCACGTGTGTGCACCATGTGAGTGAGCCACGCACACCCAGTGCTGCAGTCAGCACCCCGCGTGTGCGCATCTGAGTGAGCCACGCACACCCAGCGCGGCAGTCAGCAATCCGCGTGTGTGCATCTGTGAGTGAGCCACGCATACCCAGCGCTGCACTCAGCACCCCACGTGTGTGCACATCTGAGTGAGCCACGCACACCCAGCGCTGCAGTCAGCACCCCACGTGTGTGCGCACCATGTGAGTGAGCCACGCATATCAGCACTGCAGTCAGCACCCCACGTGTGTGCACCATGTGAGTGAGCCACGCATATCAGCGCTGCAGTCAGCACCCCGCGTGTGCACCATGTGAGTGAGCTACGCATACCCAGAGCTGCAGTCAGCACCCCGCATGTGTGCACCATGTGAGTGAGCCACGCACACCCAGTGCTGCACTCAGCACCCCACGTGTGTGCACCATGTGAGTGAGCCACGCACACCCAGCACCCCGCGTGTGTGCACCATGTGAGTGAGCCACGCACACCCAGCGCTGCAGTCAGCACCCCATGTGAGTGAGCCACGCACACCCAGCGCTGCAGTCAGCACTCCATGTGTGTGCACCATGTGAGCTGCACTGGGTCCCTGCCAGAGACAAATCCCCCCAGAACCCGTGCTATTAACCCATGCAGCGCTGGCACAGACGCCCGCTGCTATCGTGAACAGGACAAGGGCTCTCCAGGCGGACCAAACTGAAGGTTATTCTTTCCCTCACAGAACTGTGGCCCCTGGCACGGTCCGACATTAAACCTGGCAGGGTGGCTGCAGGAGTCAGATCACCCCACACCTAGGATGCCAGCTCAAAATGACCCTCCTCCGATTCAGCAATGCATCGAATCCCTCCCAATCCCACCGCGCAGCAGAAGTATATCGCCAGACCACCCTAACACCGCCCCTGTTGCCCCTGCTTCAGCTCGCTGCTTCCCACTCCCCAATGTTCTCCTGTCACCTACGTAACGACTCTCTCCGGGACGGGACCTTTATTGCAGAAGTGATAGATTCATCCCATACACAGGTGTAATAATATAACAGTTCTGCAGCGACTGAATGATTGGTCAGCGGTGGTCAGCGGAGATCAGGGTGTTTGCGGCACTTTGCCCCAGTCCTCGTTCCGGCCGTCCATCCCATGGTCCGCTGGCTCTGGCCTCCGGGCGCCTGGAGGTGACCCCACTGCAACTGAACGCGCACAAAGCGCGCACAAAGCGCGCACACCTTCACCTTCCCCAGTAAATAAACACAGAACAGCACGAGCACAAGTTTCAGGGTTTCTGTATAAGAATTTTTTCATTGTTTTTTTTTCCTTTCTTTTTTTAATAAGAAAAAGTTATTCCTAAGTGATTGGAACATACCCCCGATAAGATACAAACCAAAAAACAACTCCGGAAGTTACAAAAGTGGTATGTCTGGAGGGCTCCGGGGGTCCGGGGCTCCGGGGGTCCGGGCGCTTCACCCTCGCAGTCAGTCTTTAAAAATAAATTCTCCCCTCTGCGCACCCACCGAAAAAACAAACTCAAAAGGTGGCGGCAAAACAAAGTCGCGGTGCCCGACGTGGAGCGTACAGGAAGGGGGGGGGGGGGGGGGGGTCGGGATTAAAAGTCCCCCCGAAGGGCGGTCTGTCCGGCCCCGCACCGCTGCACGAGGGGGCGCTGCGGCTTGCAGAGCGACGTGGGCAGACCCTCCAGAAGTGCTAGGGTGGAGGAAGCGGGGACATTACGGGGGCGCCCTGTGTCCTTCCTCGGTAACATGCAGCTATACAAGTCCTCTGCGGGCGAGCAGGAAAGGGATTTTACACAAGTGAGCTTCATTCATTCATTGGCGATCACAAGGTGAGCATGATAAACATAGTCAGGGGGGACACTGGGAGAGAGGAGGGACACGTGTGAGAGTGAGGGGGGGACAGGGGGGTGTCAGCTCTTGCGGAGGGGGGTCAGCTCTTGCGGAGGGGGGTGTCAGCTCTTGCGGAGGAGGGGGGGGGGTCAGCCCTTGCAGGGGGGGGGGGTCAGCACTTGCAGTGCTGTAGGACAGGCTCACCAGGTAATCCATACAGTGCTTCCTCACCACCTCGTGCATGTCCTGGTCCCCGTACACTTGGTCAGCTGTAGAACAGAAAGCAACAGGTAAGGATCGTGAAGCGCTAAAATCCCGAGGACACAGAAGACCCTCCGAGACCCCATCCAGTCTCAGGGGTTTACCGTGCTGAATACACAAGCTTAGCTAAACCTTAGATTGTGGTGCCACGGTATCACCCACGGGTGGCTGGGAATGAAAGGCACTGCCTTAGTCCCACCACCGGGGCGGGGACTGTGATCCTGCTGCCCCAGGAGAAAGGATTATTCCCATCGCTTGGCCCCCCAGGTATTCCGAATATTGGTAGCCCAGTGGTTAAAAAAGACACTACTTTTGTCCCTTCACCCCTCCCCCCCCAAACACCAACACCACAAACAGATATCTACGCTCATGTGCACCGTCCCTGTATAGTGTCCTGCCACGCAGAGACGAAAGGCACAGCTCAGCAGGAGACGTGTGGATCACTCGGTATTAATAGAGGTACAAGACGTTAGTGCCGCCATTTCATTAGGAAGCTATACAGAAGTATCCCTCTGTATTTCCCTTCCTCACAGCACGGCCCCTGGTAACAGAACAGGTGCCCCAAATGGGCAGGACATGGGTGAGGGGTGGGCGAGGGTAACAGTGTGTGCACGGGGAAGTTATCGGGTGAGCACCCTTTCTCATCGTATCAAGGAACACTCCACTGAGTAACAAATACTTTCCACTCGGAAAACAACAATACAAAACCCATTGATGCATAGAAGCCGCAGATGTTGTGAATTCCATGCCGCCCGTTTCCTCTGCCCGTCACTCTCGCCCACACACAGGGAGTGACTCACTGTTATTGGGGCAGGACCTACTTTGCAGATGTAAACAAAAAGTATCGTATAGGTGTGTGTACACACACACCCACAGATATGCAAATGAGCGCTAAACACAGCGCGCGTTCCAGCAAGTCATGTGACCAGGGCACTTCCCGTTCTTAGAATTTCTCCCCACACTCCGTGGCTGTGGTTTTGTGGCAGTGAAGCTGCAATGTGGGCTGCACGTGTGCTTGTTTTCTTCATGTGGACGAGGCGCCAGATCTCTGCTCGGTGATAGGCTGAAAACCCCCATATTCAGAGTGGCAGATGGCGCCGGAAACCACAACGTTTAAAAGATGTTTTGCTTACAAACTCTGCCCGGGGAGATTACGGATTAGATTGCCCATGAACAAGGTACCCCTCATCCCAAAGCAAAGCGTCTCCTGGCATACAGCGGGGTACAGGTTCTGTAACGGCCGCAGCTGAACACGTTAGCACCGAAAAGTCCCACAACACACAGATAATGTGAACAATTCCATCTTCAGGGGCTTGTGAGGAGTTACACGTGGCATTCCCCAAACCCACCTATATATCTCAGATATATCATTCCCCAAACCCACCTATATATCCCAAATATATCATTCCCCAAACCCACCTATATATCCCAAATATATCATTCCCCAAACCCACCTATATATCCCAAATATATCATTCCCACAACAACATGGGAAGGAGAAAAGGAGGAGACTTATTTCAGAAACTATTGGGAGAAATGCTCCGCCCCACTCACCCTCATGTGAGTCGGAGAAATGCTCCGCCCCACTCACCCTCATGTGAGTCGGAGAAATGCTCCGCCCCACTCACCCTCATGTGAGAGTCGGAGAAATGCTTCGCCCACTCACCCTCATGTGAGTCGGAGAAATGCTCCGCCCCACTCACCCTCATGTGAGAGTCGGAGAAATGCTCCGCCCCACTCACCCTCATGTGAGAGTCGGAGAAATGCTCCGCCCCACTCACCCTCATGTGTGAGTCGGAGAAATGCTCCGCCCCACTCACCCTCATGTGAGAGTCGGAGAAATGCTGCGCCTCACTCACCCTGATGTGAGAGTCGGAGAAATGCTGCGCCTCACTCACCCTCATGTGAGAGTCGGAGAAATGCTGCGCCTCACTCACCCTGATGTGAGAGTCGGAGAAATGCTCCGCCCCACTCACCCTGATGTGAGAGTCGGAGAAATGCTTCGCCCACTCACCCTCATGTGAGAGTCGGAGAAATGCTTCGCCCACTCACCCTCATGTGAGTCGGAGAAATGCTTCGCCCACTCACCCTGATGTGAGAGTCGGAGAAATCTGCGCCTCACCATCCCATATGTGAGAGTCTGAGAATATGCTGGCGCCTCACTCACACCTGATGGTGGAAGTCGTGAGAATGCTGCGCCCTCACTCCCCTGAATGTGTGGTCTGAGAAATTGCTGGCCCCGACTCACCGTCACCCTCAAATGGGCAGAGTCGGAGAAGAAATGCTTGGCGCCTCACTCAACAGCGCTCATGTTTATAACTCGGAGAACTGCTGCGCTCACTCACCCCCTGATGTAGATCGGAAATGCTCCGCCCCCCACCACGCCTCATGTGAGCAGTCGGAGAAAAATTGCTCCGCCCCCCTCGCACCCTCATGTGAGGAGTCTCGAGAAAATCTGCGCCCCCACTCACCCTCATGTTGAGCTAGTCGGAAGTCAAATGCTCCGGCCCCACCTCAAGCCTCATGGTGGAGAGTCGAGATAATGCTGCGTCACCCTCACCCCTCATGTGAGAGTCGGAGAAATGCTGCCCTCACTCCCCCTAGTGTGAGTCGGAGAATCTGTCCCCCCACCTAGAAGTCGTAGCGTCGCCCCACTCACCCTCATGTGAGATCGGGATAATGCTCTCGCCCCCACTCACCCTCAGGTGAGTCGGAGAATGCTCCGCCCACTCAACCCTCATTGAGATCCGGATTGAAATCTCGCTCCACAACCTTGATGAATCCGACCCTCCCACTCACCCTCACATGTGAGAGTCGGAGAAATGCTCCGCCCCACTCCCCCTCATGTGAGTCGGAGAACTGGCTGCGCCTCACTCCACCCTCATGTGAGAGTGCCGGAGAAAGCTGCGCCCACTCACCGCTCATCGCTTGAGAGTCAAGAATGCTCCGCCCCCTCACCCTCATGTGAAGTCGGAGACAATGCTCCGCCCCACTCCACCCTCATGTTAGAGCGGAGAAAATGCTCCCCCCACTCACCCCCCTCATGTTAGATGTCGGAAATGCTCTCCGTCCCCCACGCCTCACCCTGAGGTCGAGATCTGAGAAATGCTCCGCCCACTCAACCCTTGATTGAGGGTCGGAGAAACTGCGGCTCTCACTCACTCCTGATGTTAGGAGTCGGAGAATTGCCTCCGCCCCCACCACCCTCATGTTGAGAGTCGAGAATGCTGAGAATTGCTTGCGCCTCACTCAACCCTCATTGTAGAGTAGAGAGAAATGCGTCCGCCCCACTCACTCCTGATAGTGAGGTCGGAGAAATGCCCGCGCACTACACCCACCTCATGTGTGAGTCGGAGTAAAGGTCTGCGCCTCCCTCACACCATTATGTGAGAAGTTCGGAAAATGCTTGGCGCCCACCTCCACCCCATAGTGAGAGTCGAGCAAAGTGCTCCGCCCCCACTCACCCTCATCGTGAGTCGGAGAAATGCTCCGCCCACTCACCCTCATGTTAGCGTCGGAGAAAAATGCTCCGCCTCCACCACCCTCATGTGAGGTCTAGAAATGCTTGCCGCCCACTCACCCTCATGTGAGAGTCGGAGAAACATGCGTCGCCCTACATCACGCCTCTATTATCCGGCAGAAATGCTCCGCCCAATCTCAGCCCTCATTGTGATCGGAGAAAATGCTCCGCCCACTCACCCTCATTTGAGAGTCGGAGAAACTCTTCGCCCACTCACCTCTCATGTTGAGAGTCGGAGAAAAATTGCTAGCGCCCCACTCACCCCTGATGTAGAGTCGGAAATGCTCACCCCCCACTCACACCTCATTGAGAGTCGGAGAAACATGAGCTCCGCTCAACTGCCTCACCCTCAAGTGAGAGTCGATAAATGTCTTGCGCCTCACTCACCCTCATGTGAGAGTTCGGAGAAATGCTCCCGCCCACTCACCCCTCAATGTGAGAGTTCCGGAGAATGCCCCCGCACTCCCCACTGCCCCTGATGTGAGAGTCGGAGAATGCTCGTCGCCCAGCTCACCTCATGTGGTCGGAGAAATGCTGTGCGCCTCACTCATCACCCTCATCGGATAGTCCTCTAGAAGCTCCGCCCCACTCACCGCTGATGTGAGAGTCGGAGAAACTGCTCGCCCCTCACTCACCCCTATGTGGAGATCGAGAGAAAAAAATGCTTCGCCACTACTCAACCGCTCATGTAGTATCGAGAAAGTGACTCCGCTCCCACCCCTCACCCTGCATGTGAGAGTCGAGAATGCGCGCTATACTCACCTCCTCATGTGAGAGTCGGAGAATGCTTCGCCACTCACCCTCCATGTGTAGAGTCGGAGAAAGACTGCGCCTCACTCACCCTCATGTGAGAGTCGTAGAACATGCTCCGCCCCACTCACCACTCCGTGTAGAGTCGGAGAAATGCTCCGCCCCACTCACCCTCCTAGGTAGAGTCGAGAAAATGCTCTGCGCCCCACTCACCACCCCCTCATGTGATTCTGGCAGAAATGCTGCGCCTCACTCACCCTCATGCTGGAGTCGGCAGAATGCTCCGCCCCACTCACCCATGGAGTGGACTCCGCCCCACTACACCCTCATGTCGAGAGTCGGAGAAATGCTCCGCCCCACTCAACCCCTCATGTGGAGAGTCCGGAGAATATCTCGCCTCCCACTCACCCGCATACGTGAGAGTCGGAGAAAATGCCTAGCGCGCCTTCACTCACCCTGATGTTGAGAGTTCGAGGAAATGCTGGCGGACTCACTCTCTACCCTTCCCCCCGATGTGAGAGTCGTTGAGAATGCTGCCCTCCACTCACCCCTGATGGAGATGTCGGTGAGAACTGCTCATCGCCCCAACTCACCCTCTTGAGAGTCGGAGAAATGCTTTCGGCTTCGCCCATCACCCTCTAGTGTTCGCATCACCCGTGTGAGAGTCAAAAGCTTTTGTCTGCAGCCCCACTCACCCGCTGTGAGTCGAGAATGCTTCCGCCCCCATCACCTCACCCTGATGTGAGAGTCGAGACTAAATGCTGCGCCCCCCCCACTCCCCCTCAGCATTAGTGTAGAGTCGGAAGAAAAGATGCCTCCGCACCCACTTCACCCTCATGTTACGAATTCTGACGAAATCTACGCTCCCGCATACAACGCCTCATCGTTGAAGTCTGGAGAATTCTCCGCCCCAACTCACACTCCTCATGTTGGAATCGAGAAATGCCCGCTCCCACTCACCCTCATCGTGAGAGTCGGAGAAAGTGCTCCCCCCCCACTCACCCTTTGTGAGAGTCGGAGAAAGTGCTCCGCCCCCACTCACCCTCATGGTGAGAGTCGGAGAAAAATGCTCCGCCCCCCATACTAACGCCTATGTGAGAGTCGAAGAAAGAGGCGCCGCCCCACTCACCCCTCATGAGTGAGATCAGGATAATGCTCTCGCCCCACTCACCCTATGTTAGCGTCGGAGAATGCTCCTCCCACTCACACGATCACCGCCTCATGTGAGAGTCGGAGAAATAATGGCTGCCTCACTCACTACATCCTGTGTAGGTCGGTAGAAAAAATCCCTTCGCCCCCTCCGCCCTCATCTTGATGAATTCTCCCAGACACACTCCCCTGTGAAGCGACCTCCACTCAACCTCTGAGCAGAACCCGCCATCCCCAGTGCGAGGCGGAACATGCTACGCTCCCGCCACGTGCCTCATGTGATTTCGGAGATGTTCGCCACTTCACCTCATGTTGCCTACTGATTGAAGTCTCGAAGAAATGCTCCCCCCAAAACTAAACCCTTGGCTACTGAGTCGTAAGACTATGCTCCTCTCCACCATCACCTGCATGTTGAGAGTCGGGAAATGCTGCGCCCCCACTCACCCTCATTGGAGAGGTCGGATAATGCTCCGCCCCACTCACTCACCATGATATACTTCGGGAAGTCGGCCTACCCCATGTGAAGGTCGACGACATCTGCGGCCCCTGCACCCTCATGTTAGAGGTCGGAGAAATGCTCCGCCCCCCCTCCCCTGATGTTGAGTCGCTGAGATAAAAGCTCGCCCACCTCACCCTCATTGGAGTGATATCTGCCACCCTGAAAGTATAGATGCTAGCGCCCCCACTCACCCTCATTTGGTAGAGTCGGAAAATTGCTCCGCCCCACTCACCCTCAGTCGATAAGATTCCGGTAGAAATGCCTGTCCCTCACTCACCCCCTACATGCTGAGATCGTGAAATGCTCTTCGCCACCATCGACCCTCCCTGTGAGAGTCGTTTTAGAATCTTGCGCGCCCCACTCACCCTTCTGTATGTTAGCGTCGAGAATGCTCCCCCCACTCAACCCTTCATGTGAGAGTGCGGGAATGGCTCCGCCCTCACTCACACCCATGATGTGATAGTCGGAGAAATCGTCTGCCCACCCATGGGTCAAATGCTCCCCCTCACCCTCATGTGAGAGTCGAGAAATCTTCGCCCCCCACTCCACCCCATGTGAGAGTCGGAGAATGCTCCGCCCCACTCACCCCCTCATGTGAGGAGTCGGTGAGAAATGCTCCGCCTGCCTCAACCCTCATGTGAGATTCGGTAGAAATGCTCGCCTCACTCACCCTCGTATAGTGAGAGTCGAAAATATGCTCCGCCCCACTCGCACCATCGTGGATCGAGAATTGCTCGCCCTAACGTCACCCTCGTTGATGTGAGTCGGAGCTTGCTCCGCCCCAACCCACTCACACCTGATGTGAGAGTCGGAGAAATGCTGCTGTCTCCCCCACTCACCTCATGGATTGAGTCGGAGAAATCTCTCCGCCCCATCTCACCCGTCATGTAGTAGTCGGAAGAACTCTCCCCCACTCACCCTCTTGTCCGTAATCCGGCCTCACGATTGGGTCGGAGAAATGCTCGCCTGCCTCTGGCTACTCTCACACCCTCCATGTGAGAGTCGAGAAATGCTCCTGCCCCACTCACCCTGATAGGGTGAGACAGCTCGCCCCCGAGAGGGAGCAAATGCTGTCCCACACGCCTCAGAGGTCGAAATGCCTCACGTCCCGATTGTGAGATCGGAGAACTGCTCCCACTCACTCTGGAGATGAGAATGCTGCCGCCCTGCCTCACCCCCCTCATGTTCGAGAGTCTGGAGAATATGCTCTGCGCTCCACCTCACATCTCTCAGAACGCATATGTGAGAGTCGGAGAACTGCTCGCCCCCCTCCCCCTGATGTGGAGAGGCGGACCAAATCTCCGCCCCACTCACCCTCAGGATTGAGAGTGCGGAGTAATCACGTTCTGCTCCCCTCACCCGACTGTCGAGCTATCGCTCATCCCTCATTAGATGTCGAGAGAATCTCTCCCCACCCTCACGCGCTCATGTGAAGTCCGTGGGCTTCCGCCACTACACCTCATGTGAACGTCTGATGACATTCGCGCCATCACCTCATGAGCGAGTGGAGTTCGACCACTCACCCTCTGGTCGAACATGCTTCGCCACTGCGCTCATGTGAACGGAATTCGGCACGACCGTGTAGAGTCAGCAAATGCTTCGCCCTACCTACATGATTTTAAGAGGTGGACTAGGTGCACCCGCAAGGCTCTCAGGTCAGACGCTTCGACATCTTGCGCCGGAACCGAGACTGAACACTATGAATAAGGAGCGTCGCAGCTGCTTCGCCCAGAGACCGTAGAGAGTCGGAAAATGCACTATTAACGATATCCCGACTTGCTAGGGGTATCATTCGGAAGAAGCTCAGCTCACGCGCATAGGGACCCATGATGTTAGAAGTCGAGAGCATAATGCTGTTATACCGGACCACTCGGTATCGGACACTCATGTAGAGGAGTCGATCATTTGCGATACAGCTCGCAAAGCGTCAGGGATGAAAAGGCGCTGCAAAAGGGTGAGAGGGTCCGCGACTGAAGATGCGGCAACCTCACCACCCCCCATGATGGAGTCGGAGAAAGTTCGCCATCGCCCTCTGTGAGAGTCGAAATGCTGCGTCCTCACCACTCACCCTCATTAGAAGGTCTTATGAAATCTCTCCAACTCAACCCGCTCATATGTGTAGAGTCGGGAAGATGCTTCGCCCCATCAACCCTCGATGTGAGAGTCGGAAAATACCCGCGCCCACTCACCACCCCTCTAGGTCGGAGGCTCGCCTCCCCGTATGTGAAGAATCGGAAAATGCTCCCCCCACTCACCCCATAGTTGAGAGTCGAGAATGCTCCTGCGCCCACACTCACCCTTGAGGTCGAGCAAATTGCTCGCCCACACTGATGTGATCCCCCGAGAAATGCTCCCCCCACTCTCAACCCTCAATTCTGTATGAGTCGGAGAAAATGCTCCGCCACCACTCCACCTCATGTGAAGCAGTCGGAAGCCATTCTTCTGCCTGTCACGTCAACGGCCTCAAGAATAGTGAGAGTCGGAAAATTCTGCGCCCCCACCCACCCTGATGTGAGAGCTCGGAGAAATGCTGCGTCGCTCCATCACCCTCGATGTGAGATGTCGTGATAAATGCTTGCTCGCTCCGCAACTGGCACCCCCACTCATGATGGTGAGGATGTCGACGAAATAGCTGCCTGCCCCACTCAACCCTCATGTGAGAGTCGGAAGAAATTGCTTCCTCCCAACTCACCCTCCATGTCGAGCGTTCGGAGAAATTCTCCCCCACTCACCCTCCATGTAGAAGAGTCGGAGAAATGGTATCCTCCCCACTCACCCTCACTGTGAGAGTCCGAGAAAATGGCTCCTCCCACTCAACACCTCATGTAGAGCGGAGAAATCTCCGCCCCCTCCCCTCCTCTGGAAGTACGAGAACATGCTTCTGCGCCCCACTCACCTCTTAGGTCAAAAATGCGCCCTCTCACCCCTGATTGGAGTCGAGAGAAATGATGCTTCGCCCCCTCAACACCTATGGGTAGAGTCGTAGAAGCTCGCCATCACTCGTGATGTCCACGATGCTGCCCACTCCCCTCAATGTGAGAGCGGAGAAATCCTTTCTGCCCCACTCACCCTATGAGAGTCGGATCAATTCTTTCGCCCCCCACTCAACCCTCATGTGAGAGTCCCTGGAAATGCTTCGCGCCCCTCAAACCCCTCATTGTGAGATTACGGAGAATGTCCGCCTCCACTCACCCTCAAAGTGTATGTCGAGGTCGGAGTAAAATGTCTTTCGCCACACTCACCAGCTCAATGTGAGAGCGTCGGAGAAAGCTTCGGGCCACTCACCCTGATGTGGAAGGTCTAAAATGGCTGCGCCTCACTCACCCCTGATGTGAGAGTCGGAGAAATCTTCGCCCACTCACCTCGATGTGAGGTTCGAGAAAATGCTGCGCCTCACACTCACGTCCTAATTGAGAGTCGGAGAATGCTCGCGCACGCCACTCATCACCTCATTGAAGGAACGATGCTGGCTCTCACTTCGTGTGAGGCCGAAAATGCTTCCGCCTCCGACTCACCACTCGAATGATTGAAATCGTGAGAATAGCTCCGCTCCCACCTGATAAACATCACCCTCACCTGTGGCGAAGTCCGAGGAATTGCTCCTCCCCTACCTCACCCGATGTGAGAGTCGGAGAAATGCTCCCCCCACTCACCCTCATTGATAGATCGGAAAATGCTCCTGCCAGCCCAATCACACCTCATGTGCAGAGTCGGAGAATAGACTCCGCTCTCCCACTCCCCCTCATGTAGAGTCTGGAGAAAGTGCTCTCCACCACTCACACCCTGATGTGAGAGTCGGAGAATGCTCGCTCACCCACTCACCCTCATGTAGAGTCGGAGAAAATTGCTCGCCCTCACCACCCTCATGTTGAATCTGAGAAATGCTCGCTCCTCCACTCACCCTGCATGTGAGAGTCCGGAGAATCTCCGCACGCATTGTTCTAAAACTCCCCCCTACACCCTCATGTGAGTCGAAGAAAACATGCTCCGCCCCACTCCCCTCATTTGGAGTAGTCGGATGAAATGCTTGCGCGCTCACTCACCCTCATGTGAGAGTTCGGAGAAATGCTCCCGCCCCACTCACCCTCATGATGAGATTCGAGAGAAATGGCTCCGCCACTCCCAACCCTGTGTGAGAGTCGGACGAATGCTCCGCCCCACCCGCTCATGTGTAATCCTCTTCGCAATACCTATGAGGTCGGAGAAATGCTCCGCCCCACTCACCCCTTGTCATAATATGCGGCTGCCTATCCCGTTCATGTGAGATGGAGAAATGCTGGCCCAACTCACCCTCTATGAGAGCTGGAGAAATGCTGCTGCCCCACCTCACCTGATGTTGAGTCCCGAGAAAATGCTCGCCCCACCTCACCCCTATGTGAGAGCTCGAGACATGCTGCGCCCACCTCACCCTCATGTGAGAGCGAATCTAGCCCACACCTTATTGCGATGTCTGATCGCTTTCCCCTCCCCCTCGAGTGAAGTCTAGAAAAATGCTCGCCCCACTCACCCTCATGTTAGGGAGTAAACTTCGCCCAGCCCACATAATCGGAATGCTCCGCCCACTCACCCTCATTGTGAGAAGTTCGGAGAAATGCTCCTCCCCCCGCACACCTATGGTAGAGTCGCATAAATGCTTCGCCCCCACTCCCATCCCTCACAATGTGAGAAGTCGGAGAATTGCTGGGCCGCCCCCACTCGACCACCTCTGATTGATAGTCGAGAAATGCTTGCCCTCAACTCACCCTGATGGTGAGAGTCTGAATAAATTTCTTCGCACCAGCTAGTTAGAGCTTC
Source organism: Ascaphus truei (assembly GCA_036426205.1). Lineage (NCBI taxonomy): Eukaryota > Metazoa > Chordata > Amphibia > Anura > Ascaphidae > Ascaphus > Ascaphus truei. The sequence continues at coordinate 39,379 of WSYH01003813.1, forward strand.
ACCCCTCATGTGAGATCGGAGAATGCTCCGCCCCACTCACCTCTGATTGAGAGTCGAGAATAGCTCCCCGCCCCACCTCACA
>WSYH01003813.1:39469-61416 GCA_036426205.1 Ascaphus truei
GTGTGCGCCACTAGGGTACCCCCTCCCCCGTGGATCGTGTCACCACTGGGCTCACTCCCTCCCCCCCTGGGAGCGTGCGCACTTGGTTCTCCCCCCCCCCGGGAGCTCACCACTGGGTCGCCGCTTCCTCCCCCCCTGGAGTGATGCACTCACTGTGTTCTCCACCCGCCCCCCCCCCCGGGATCAGGCGTGCGTCGCACTGGGGGTCCTCTACTTCCTACCCCCCTGGGCGTTCACGACTGGTGTCTCACCTCCTCCCCCCCTGGGGCGTGTGCGCCGGGGTCTCACTTCTCCCCCCCTGTGAGTTGTTGCGCATGGTCTTCACTTCCCCCCCCCGGGAGCGTGCACGCACTGGGGTCTCACTTCCTCCCCCCCTGGGAGCGTGCACGCACTGGGGTCTCACTCCCTCCCCCCCTGGGATCGCGTGCGCACTGGGGTACCCCCCCTTGCAGGAACCTCAGTGAGTGAGAAGAGGCCCTCCCCTATCCGACCCCAGCACATGCTGCTCCATTACAAATGGCACCGGTTACTAGGTCTGGAGCCAGCAGCGCAGTCTGTGCAATAACAATGGCTGCACGGAGTCCGAGTATCCGAACAGAGAGGATTGTTTCATCCAAGCCGGGACGCTACCATCCCTGGGAAAGCGCGAACTGGTGCGAAACGCGCAGGAGGACTTTATCCGGTGGTTTTTTATATTATACTATGATCCATTAGCCGACCTTTATATCTTTGCACACGTGGCGAGTTCCTGATTCAAGCTGCAGGTAAAGCAATATCCTGCATGTGTGTTTTTGTAAATAAATCAGTTCTGTAGTAAGAAAAAATACTTTATAATTTTCTGTTTTAAAAAAAAAACAACTTTGAAAGACCAAGTTTCTTGTATTCTATTTTTACAAGCATGCTTGTTCCTATAGCAACCATTTACATCCCCCAGATCTAAAGATGTCGCCAAACTTTGCCGATCAATAGACGGAGAACGAATTGACCGGCAGCTATGCAGTTCTTTAGGTAAGTAGAGATTAAATAACCCACACAATGTAAACTACTAGAATAAAAAACAAAAACATACAAAAAAAACAACAAAAAAACGGGAGCCTTGAACTTGCTCATACTTTATTCCTCGGGGTTTGCAATTCTCCATCTCCTTTACAGCACTTTCCTCCATCACGTGTCAACCAAAGCCTGCTGCACGTCGTGTTTATTCAATGTGTGAATGTTCCCCCCACACGGAGAAGAAATCAGATAGCGGCACACACACACGGAGAAGAAATCAGATAGCGACACACACACACACACACGGAGAAGAAATCAGATAGCGGCACACACCACAAGAGCGTCGATAAGCACATCAACAACGACCACACACACAACACACAAACCAACACGACACACGAACACACACAGGACAACCACACACGCCACCACACACACACACCCAACACACACTCCCACACCCAACAACACCACACACACACCCACACAAACACCACACGACACACTACACACACACACACACACACAACACACCCAACACATACACATCTACCCACCAACACAAACACCACAACACACCCACGAAAAAATCGAGATCCACACACACACACACAACCACACACACAAAGAATCAATATCCGGTCCCCACACACACACACACACCACACACACACACCACGGAGAGAATCAGAATATCGTCACACCACACACACACAACACACACCCACGAGAAAATCATATAGTCTTCAACACACAACACATAATAAGAATACATATACGTCACACACACACACACACACACACACACGGAGAAGAAATCAGATAGCGGCACACACACACACACACACACACAGAGAAGAAGACAGATAGCGGTACAGTCAGGAAACACAAAACACACAAACACACAACATGCAACGGAAGATGTGATAAGGAAGCAGAAGTACAGATACAGAGCTGCGAATACAGCCTAAAAGCAGCTGGGAAATAAGGCCGCCTGCAGCCGCTGCCATCACAGCCACGTTATCTCCTTAGAATAGGGGAAAATACATGTTATCGCACGGCTACTTCTGTGTTTATATAGAGGAGCCTCTGCTTGTGAATATTGCGCGCTTGTGAACACGCACACGGTGCGTTGCTCGGGTAATACTCCTGCCATGCAGCGCCTGGGTATAACCCCAGAACCTGGGGACGCGATGCTAATCGCAGCCAAACGGTGGGAAAGAAACGGGTACTTTTACATCCCCGGAGTTTGGGGAAGTGAACACGGCACATGAATGGTTTGTAAGAGACCAGGAAAGCCCATTCAGAGCAGGTTCCTCTTCTGCAGCAGGGAAAAGGTGCACGCAGGCATGTGTAATAGCGGGAGAGCATGTGGGAAGGACGCGCCTGTCTTGTAGCGTCAGAGTCCTGCTTACTAAAAGCGCAGCACCCCACGCAGAGCACAGGAATGTTTCGCTCACGTGGAACCGCATCGCCGCTTCCGCACGGCTACCAAGCTTGTGATAAATGGGTTAAAAAGCTGGGGTGGGTAACTACAGTCCTCAAGGGCCACCAACAGGTCAGGTTTTCAGGATATCCCTGCTTCAGCACAGGTGACTCAGTGTCTCAGTCCAAGACTGCACCACCTGCGCTGAAGTAAGGATATCCTGAAAACCTGACCTGCTTGTAGCCCTTGAGGACTGGAGTTACCCATCCCTGTGTTAAAGGACGAAAATGGAAGCCTGAAAGTGAAGTCCGTGTGTAAGCGCGCCCTCCGCTCTCCCAAATCTCACACTGCGCATTGTGGCAGAGAACGTGCAATGCTTTCAGCTTCCCCTCTTCAGAAACTGCCGCGGAGGCGCAGTACTCCTACTGCCCCAAGCAGCTAAATACGCAGGTAAGCACTGTGCCGTGGTCACAGGACAGGAAGGGCAAGGGAGTTCTGGAGTGTCATGGTGCTGGTAATGTGACTCCCACTTCAAAGGCCAGCACACAACCGCATAAGCTAACCATTCTGCGAACCACCGGATCAGTAACGCTGTCCATGAATAATACCGAGTACGATAGTGCACCCGCCAGGACACGAGTCTGACCCAGCAGAGCCGGCCCGAGCAGTTTGTGGTTCCGGCTTCCTCTGCAGCTTCTGAGAATGGAGTTACAGCTCCTCACACGAAAGTAGCAGACGTGAGGAGTCTCATCAGCAGAGGGGGATTCACAAAAAGTGTTTTTATTGAAACCGAAACCACGGAGGGGTATAATTGTTACTAAGATGGGGCAGAAACCGGGCAAGTCCCAGAAAAATCACACGAGTCTCTTCTCTCTAGAGAAATGGTGACGTAACGGCAGGGTGACTTCAGAAACACGAATAAGTGGCGCTGATTAGGAGCGCTGCAGGTGCCAGGGGTGGCTTGCTTCCCGGATTATTGGTGGTATTTCGGACATAACCTTTAAGGCTATAATCGCTGCTGCCTTTAGCAGAGAGAAGCAGCGGGCGGCTTGCATAACCCTTTGCACAAGGTTACACAAGAGCTGCGAGAATGTGTATACATGTCACTCCTGTGTCACGTGTGCTTTGGCACATAAGGGGGTCCTGCGGTATCCTTGGAAGCTTGGGGTGCATGTGAACCCTTTGAGTGCTGGAGGGCCCCCCCCGGGCCCCCCCCCCCGATCACTAGAGACACCCCCCTTCCGTTCCCGATTGGTGCAGCTCGCGCCCTTGCGATCACCCCTACCAAAACGAGCTGCATTTTTGGACGTAGCTGCGTGGTCACGGGGGCCCCTGGAATGCCAGACCCCAGGCCGCTTATCCGAGTCCTGGGGTGCCCAAGGGGGTAAATCACTCAGCAAGGGAAACAAAATGGCTGCTGAATCTAAGGCCAATAAGAAGCGTCCAGCTCAATATTGTACGGCCATTTAAATCCAAGTCAGAAGCCCGCGAGTAATGCCGGTAATCTCACCGGTAAGTATCTCGGGGCGCAGGGGTGCCGGGGATCAATAGCACGTCTCCAGCGGACCCCAGCTCCCATGCTACAAAAGCGTGGGCGGGGAGGTTGGAATACGCACGCACGCACGCACACACAATGACTGTCGCTAGAAGAAGTTTCCGTGCGCTTGCGTTGTTGATGACGCTACTGCCCACCTCCGTGTGTCATTGCCACAGGGCCTCTCCAGGTTGCACGCCTGGGAACACCTGAGTCCGCTCGTGCAAGCACAGGAAGCCCGTCCTAGCCACGAGACCTGCTGGGATCAGCGCTCGCAGTGAAGGGGAACGTCTTATTGTTCTCCGGTCGCGTAGCAAAACACCAACCGTCAGCTGCTGCGTCAGATCAGGGGCTGCTGCACGCATGCGTAACACCAACAGGCTCCACATGCACTCTCACACAATGTTTGTGGGGTGTTGGGGGATACAAATGATGGGTGAGTGGAAGAGAAGGAGTCACCTTTGCAGGGGTTTCCTTCCCCTCATGTAACATAATGCAGTGGGGAGAGAAGTGGGGGAAGAGAGAGAGGGGGGGGGGGAGAGAGAGGGGGGGGGAGAGCGGTGGTGGATAGGAGAAAATAGCGATAAGAAAAAAGTGGGAGAGCGATATCTCTCGCTCGCGTTACAATGTGAATCAATACGAAAATTTTCATAACTCAAAACTCTCTCAACAAAAAAAAAAAAGGCTAACCTCTAGTAAGCACAACAGTCCTTCCACCAGTAACGGGCTAACCTCTAGTAAGCACAACAGTCCTTCCACCAGTAACGGGCTAACCTCTAGTAAGCACAACAGTCCTTCCATCAGTAACGGGCTAACCTCTAGTAAGCACTACAGTCCTTCCACCAGGGAGCACAGCACACAACAGTGACAATCTGAAGAAGCAGATTACAAAGTTAATATGGGTGCTCACAGCAAGCAGGGCACCACGGGAACCACGTGAATAGCCCCAGATACTTGGCTACGACATTTTTACAGAGTATAAGAGTCATATAAAGAGAAATGTAAATAAAAGAAGAAATGACACCCTCCTAAGAGTGTCTCCCTTCAGGTGTAAACGACATGGAGTTTCTCCATCCCCCAAGGTTTCATTAGAAGAGGACAACTCGTACCTGGAACCGGTGGCGGAGCTACCAGCTGCACCAGGCCCTGACTGTTAGGGCCCCCCTACCCATACTGCCACTCGCCCAGCGTTCCGGCATTTCTACTGGTCCCCCCCTCTTCCCTGACCTGCAGCGGGGCCTTCCCACCCATGCCGCTGGTGAGTCGTTTTGCCCCTGTCTGGAACGTACGGGAAACAGTGACAGCGGCCGACACCATGTACCATGTGAGACAGACAACAACCGGTGTGAAACCGAAGTCACAAACAGCAGAATAAATGGAAAGAAACCGCTGTTGGTGTTCCTAACGAGCTGGGTACACTAGACTGCCGGCATATAACGAGCTGGGTACACTAGACTGCCGGCATATAACGAGCTGGGTACACTAGACTGCCAGCATATAACGAGCTGGGTACACTAGACTGCCAGCATATAACGAGCTGGGTACACTAGACTGCCGGCATATAACGAGCTGGGTACACTAGACTGCCGGCATATAACGATCTGGGTACACTAGACTGCCGGCATATAACGAGCCGCTGTTACACGTATTAGCAAAGAGGAGATACACTGTAACCAAGACATGGATTATAATCCGTACACAATATACAGGATAACGAAGCCGTGACTATTAAAGCACACGAGTAATGTAGAGCAATGGTGCGCAGTTTTGGCGCTGCGCCTCCGTGCCAGCACTCCCCCTGCGTTCGTGCCCCCTTTACCTTCTTAGAGCGTCAAATGACGCAGCGGGGTCATGTGATGTCACATGACACGACATCGCATCGTTTGAGTCTAGGTAAGGTACAGTTACAGATGCCTTGCGCGTTCCCCGGCATTTAATTTAAATGCCTGGGGGAAGAGCGCGTGGCCGGTAAGCGCTGTGCGCCCCCCAGTTTGCGATGCCCTGATGTAGAGTATATGGGGCAGTGTAACTAGGTTACTAATAATTGTATGGCTCGCAGCCTGGCAATATAACTGTGCACTTTACACCGCCTAGTGGTAAGCAAGTGTAAGCGCTACATCCCCACACAGAGCCAGTCACAGCACCGCGTGACTGAGCAGCGCATGTACACAGCGCTTTATTATAGTCTGTGCTACGTGGGATCAGTCACTGTCATAGACTAACTTCTTCAGGGCTCTCCCTTTGTATGGTCGTTTTGTGAAGCACGGGTACACTGTTGGCGTAGTATAAAAGTATACATAGTGTCCCTGTGTTCCTTGTGCCCCCTTTCTCTTGAACCCTTTAGATAGAAGAAACCCCCCCCCCCCCCCCATAAAGGACTTTAATGCATTCTCGTGCCTGTCATGTGTTTCGTCATCCAAGGGCTGCCTTATACAGGCAAAACATTAATGTTCAACGAGACGCACGCGCACGGAAATAGGAGGTTTCCCTTTGTAACTCGTAAGTGTGCTAAACTGCTGTAGCATGGCTCAGTGTTCAAAAGCCCCTCCTCCGGCGGCTGGAACGCACACCTACAGACTAGAAACCCGCTGTGTGATCGCAAAGCTTTAACGCGCGGATCCTGCGTCTCTCTCTCCCGAACGACACGTTATTATTTTACTAATGAGGGTTTCAGTCCTCCTAGCGACGTCCTTTATCAGGATTCATGGATGTCAGCGTTTTGGGCCATAATTCTCGCTCTGTCTCCAGCACTTTATAACATGCTCATCCTGCGCTAAACACCATTTTGTAACTACGCACTTGATGAGGTCATCACGCCGTCACCAATTCCAAATAATATTTATTACATTATCAATTAAGTCTTAAATGTAATATTTATTTATTTATAAAATATTTTACCAGGAAGTGATACATTGAGAGTTACCTCTCGTTTTCAAGTATGTCCTGGGCACAGAATCTTCATGTATGGTCTTCATGCCAGAGGTCTTCATGTCCTTCATGTGTCTTCATGACCTGCCTGTCTTGCTGTGATGTCAACTGAAATATGGAAGAAATGGCCCATCCTGTATCCTGATGGCTTTCTTGTCATAATCTTTAAGTAAGTGTCTATATTTTGCCTGTTATTTGTATATCTTGTGTGTTCACCTTTAACAAAGGAATAAATTATATTTTATCATATCTAAGTCTCGTACCAGTTCAACCCAGTTATATATTTTTTGGTGTAAATTACAACCTGTCATAAGTTATCGTGACAGGCGTTGTAATTAACTGTAGTTAATAATCTCCAGATTTGATAATGCAGTGATTTTTCGGCAAGATATGACGAAAAAGAAAAAAGGTCCCGTTTCTTCTGAACAGAGCGCGCACACGTGCACACGCGGGGGGGGGGGGGGGGGAGACTGTATGCTTAGGGAGAAGGCATTGGTCCATATGTATTAATGGGTGCTAGGCTTTAGCACATCACTCCCTTTCATTTGAATGGGAGTTAGGGGGGTGCTTAAGTGCAGCACCGTTTAGTGCACACGGAGCAATGTTTTTGTTGCCAATATCTCTGATATACTCCCAGGCAGTTATTTAATCAGAATTCACAGGACATCGGTATTAACGAGAGCCATATCCTCAAACTGTTTCTTCTCATGGGGCTCCCTCTGGTGACAACATACGGTATAGCAGAATACCACACAACACACAGAGTCAGGCCTGGGACATAGTAAGTCCAAGCTCGCTGAGGCGGGCTGAGCCGCGCTGAGCAGATGCACAAACCCCCTGCATCTGTCATCAGCGCGGCTATAGTTTCCCCCTTCGCATGCGCGCTGATGCGTGCGGAGGCTCAGAAACTTTGCCGAGACAGGCAAGTTTCAAATTTGCCGTCGGGGAAGGCTCACATCCAATGGGAGCGAGGGACTATCCCCGCCTCCAGCTCTGCCTCCTGGCACGCCTCCGCTCCGCCCCGCCCCCAGAGCGCGCTCACTGCCTCGCCTGCAAGGACAGGAAAAAGCTCCATTTTGAGCAGGCGAGGCAGAGCAGGAGCGCGGCTGAAATGTCTATGTCCCAGGCCTCACACTCCTTCAGCTGTATAAGGCCTCGTCCATGGTTGCTGCTTGCTGGCGGAGGCGCGCTGAGGCGCGCTCCCGCTCAGCACTGAGCCCCTACAGCCGCAATTACAGCGGCTTTAGTAGGGGCTCGCCTACGCTTCCGCAAGCGCGCGGAAGCGTCTTAGGGAAATTTAAAATTTCCCTGCTTGCCGGCGCGCAGGGCTGGTCACATGAGCGGTTCACCCAATGAGGGCGAACCAGCTCCGTGACGTCACTGGCCCGCCCCCTGACGGCGCGCAGGGAAAGCACCCGCTTTCCCTGAGCCTCAGCACGCCAGCGGGAAGCTTGGCCGAGGCCTTAGGCTGGGACCATGGTGCCTTCGCCCGCGCTGAGGCGTGTGGAGGCTGTGGGTAAGCGGGTGCTTTCCCTGGCCATGGTGGACAGGCTGTGACTGTCGCGCTGACACACGCCCCCTCCCGCACGGTCTATAGGCGCGATCACTGCCTTAAGGCAGTCTGACAGCGCCCCGTGCGGACGCCTCCGTGTGGGGTATCCCACACCATGGGCTCAGCCTTACTCCCATCATGCACCCAATGATAGCAATTAAAAGTACTCCTCTCTCCCCTTATACAGCTGCGCTACCGTTTGAGATCGGGCATTTGAACATTTTCACCAAGATCTGGACCATGTTATTTTGAGACTTAATTTATCTAATTTTATTAATCCAATTTATTTATCAGAACCCCTTCAGCTTACCTCTACGTAGCCCAAAGGCAGACAGACGTGTGCTGCCGTTCACATTGCAGGCCTATCCTACCTCTTCTAACACAGCACATTGCAGGCCTGTCCTACCTCTCCTAACACAGCACATTGCAGGCCTGTCCTACCTCTCCTAACAGCACATTGCAAGCCTATCCTACCTCTCCTAACACATTGCAGCCTATCCTACCTCACCTAACACAGCACATTGCAGCCTATCCTACCTCTCCCAACACAGCACATTGCAGGCCTATCCTACCTCTCCTAACACAGCACATTGCAGGCCTATCCTACCTCTCCTAACACCCATCACATTGCATGTCATCCTAACCTCTCCTAACCCATCCCCTGGCAGCTCTATCCTACTCTCCAACACAACACATTGCAGCCTATCCTACCTCTCTAACACACAGCACATGCAGGCCTGTCCTACCTCTCCTAACACAGCACATTGCAGGCCTGTCCTACCTCTCCTAACCCAGCAATTGCAACCTATCCTACCTCTCCTACCACATTGCAGCCTATCCTACCTCTCCCTAACCAGCACATTGCGGCCTATCCCTACCTCTACCTAACACAGCACATTGCAGCCTATCCTACCTCTCCTAACACCCAGCACATTGCAGCATCTCCACCTCTCTCTACACACCACATTGCAGGCCTATCCTACCTCTCCTAACAAGCACATTGCAGCTATCTACCTCTGCCTAACAGCCATTGCAGGCCTATCCTACCTTCTCCTAACCACAGCACATTCAGGCCTATCCTACCTCTCCTAACACAGCACATTGCATGCCTGTCTACCTCTCCACACAGCAAATTGCAAGCCTATCCACCTCTCCTAACACACTTGCAGCCTATCCTACCTCTCCTAACCCAGCACATTGCAGGCCTATCCTACCTCTCCTAAACACAGCACATTGCAGGCCTATCCTCCTCTCCTAACACAGCACATTGCGGCCTATCCTACCTCTCCTACACAGCACATGCAGCCTATCCTAACATCTCCTAACACAGCACATTGCAGGCCTATCCTACCTCTCCTAACACAGCACATTGCAGGCCTATCCTACCTCTCCTAACACAGCACACTTGCAAGGCCTATCCTACCTCTCCTAACACAGCACATTGCAGCCTATCCACCTCTCCTAACACAGCACATTGCAGCCTATCCTACCTCTCCTAACACAGCACATTGCAGCCTATCCTACCTCTCCTCCCACACAGCACATTGCAGGCCTATCCTACCTCTCCTACACACAGCACATTGCAGCCTATCCTACCTCTCCCTACACAGCACATTGCAGCCTATCCTACCTCTCCAACACCACACATTGCAGCCTATCCTACCTCTCCTAACACAGCACATTGCAGCCATCCTACCTCTCCTAACCCAGCACAATTGCACCTTCCTAATCCTACTCTCCTAACACAGCACATTGCGCCTTCCTACCTCCTAACCAGCATTGCAAGCCTATCCTACCTCTCCTAACACATTGCAGCCTATCCTACCTCTCCAACAGCCATTGCAGGCCTATCCTACCTCCTCCTAACCCAGCACATTGCAGGCCTTCCTACCTTCTCCAACACGCACTTGCATGCCTATCCTACCTCTCCTACACAGCACAATTGCAGGCTATCCTACCCTCTAACACAGCACATTGCAAGCCTATCCTACCTCTCCTAACACAGCACATTGCAGGCCTATCCTACCTCTCCTAACCAGCACATTGCAGGCCTATCCTACCTCTCCTAACACAGCACATGGCAGGCCTGTCCTACCTCTCCTAACACCAAATTGCAAGCCTATCCTACCTCTCCTAACACATTGCAGGCCTATCCTCCTACCTCCTCCTAACACAGCACATTGCAGCCTATCCTCACCTCTCCTACACACAGCACTTTGCAGGCTATCCTACCTCTCCCTAACACAGCACATTGCAGCCTATCCTACCTCTCCTAACACAGCACATTGCAGGCCTATCCTATCCTCCTCCTACACAAGCCCATTGCAGCCTATCCTACCTCTCCTAACTACACGCAAATTGCAAGCCTATCCTAACTCTCCTAACACAAGCACTCATGCAGCCTATCCTACCTCTCCTAACACAGCACATTGCAGCCTATCCCCCTCTCCTAACACAGCACATTGCAGCCTGTCCTACCACCTCTCCTAACACAGCACATTGCAGCCTATCCTACCTCTCCTAACACATCACATCGCAGGCCTATCCTACCTCTCCTAACACAGCACATTGCAGGCCTGTCCTACCCTCTCCTAACCAGCACATTGCAGGCCTATCCTACCTCTCCTATAACACAGCACATTGCAGCCTATCCTACCTCTCCTAACACACATTTGCAGGCCTATCCTACTCTCCTAACACGCACATCTGCACATCTCTATCCTACAGCATCACTAACAAGCACATTGCAGGCCTATCCCATCCTCTCTCCTAAGACATTGCAGGCCCTATCCTACCCCCTCCTACACAGCACTTGCAGGTCGTATCCTAACCCTCTCCTAACAGCACTGGCAGCCTGTCATCTCCTAACGCACATTTCAGCCTATCCTACTCTCCAACATCACATTGCAGATCCGTACCTAACTCTCCTAACACAGCACATGCGCAGCCTATCCCACCATCTCCCTACCACATTGCAGACCATAGCCTACCTCCCTCCACAAAGCACATTGCAGGCACGATCCTACCTCTCCTAACACAGCACATTGCAGGCCTATCCACCTCTCCTACACAGCAACATTGCAGGCCCTATCCTACCTCTCCTAACACAGCATTGCAGCCTATCCTACCTCCCTAACACACAGGCACATTGCAGGGCCATCCTACCTCTCCTACACAGCCTTCAGCTTCCTAACTCCCAACACTGCACATTGCAGGCCTATCCTACCTCTCCTAACACAGACACATTGCAGCCCTATCCTAACCTCTCCTAACCAGCACCTTGCAGGTCTATCCTACCTCTCCTAACCAGCACATTGCAGGCCTATCCTAACCTCTCCTAACACAGCACATTGCAGGCCTATCCTACCCTCTCCTAACCCAGCACATTGCAGTGCCTATCCACTCTCCTAACACACAAGCACTTGCAGGCCTATCTACCTCTCCTAACAGCACATTGCAGGCCTATCCTACCTCTCCTAACACAGCACATTGCAGGCCTATCCTCCCTTCCTAACAGCACATTGCAGGCCTATCCTACCTCCTCCTAAACACAGCACATTGCAGGCCTTCCACACTCTCCTACACGCACATTGCAGGCTCTATTCCTAACCTCTCCTAACACGCACATTGCAGCCTTCCTAGGTCCTCCCTAAACAGCACATGCAGCCTATCCTACTCTCCTACAGCACATTGCAGGCCTATCCTAACCACCTCTCCTAACAGCACATTGCAGACCTATCCTACCTCTCCCTAACACACCTTGCAAGACCTATCCTACCTCTCCTAACACACATTGCAGGCCTATCCACCTCTCCTAACAGCACATTCAACCTGCCCTACTCTCCTAACACAGCACATTGCAGGCCTATCCTACCATCTCCTAACACAGCCATTGCAGGTCATCCTACCTCCCTAACCGCACATTGCAGGCATATCCTACCTCTCCCTAAACAGCACATTGCAGGCCTTCCTACTCTCCTAACAAGCACATTGCAGTCGTCTACCTCCTCTTCTCCTCACACGCACATTGCAGGCTCTATCCTACCTCTCCTAACACAGCAATGCAGCCTTCCATACCTCTCCTAAACAGCAAATGCAGTCTACCTACTTCTCCTAAGAGCACATTGCGTCGCTCTCCTACCTCTCCTCACAACCTAGCACATTGCAGACCTATCTACCTCTCCTACACACAGCACATTGCAGACCTTCCCTACGTCTCCACAACACCATTGCAGGCCTATCCTACCTCTCCTAACACACACATTGCAGGTCTATCCTACCTCTCCTAACTACAGCACATGCAGGCCTATCCTACCTCTCCTAACACCAGCACATTCAGCCTACCACCTCTCCTAACACGCACATTGCAGCCTATCAACCTCTCCTAACAGCACTTGCAGGCCTATCCTACCTCTCCTAACACAGCACATTGCAGGCCTATCCTAACCTTCCCCTACTAACACAGCACATGCGACCTATCCTCCTCCTACGCATTGCAGCCTATCCCTACCTCTCCTAACAGCACATTGCAGACCTGCCCCTACGTCTCCTAACACAGCACATTGCAGGCCTATCCTACCTCTCCCTAACACAGCACATTGCAGCCTCTCCTACCTCTCCTAACACACATTGCAGCCTTGTCCTACCTCTCCTAACACGCACATTGCGGCCTATCCTACTCTCTCCTAGAGCACTTGCAGCGTCTTGTCCTACCTCTCCTCACACAGCACATTGCAGACCTACCTCCACCTCTCCTACACAGCACATTTCAGACCTGTCCTACGTCTCCTAACACAGCACATTGCAGGCCTATCCTACCTCTCCTACCACACAGCACATTGCAGGTCTATCCTACTCTCCCTAACACAAGCACATTGCAGCCATCCTACCTCTCCTAACCCAGCACATTGCACGGCCTATCTACCTATCTCCTACACAGCACATTGCAGGCCTATCCACCTCTCCTAACAGCACCTTGCAGGGCCTAATCCTACCTCTCCTACCACACAGCACATTCAGGCCTATCCTATCCTCCCCTAACACCAGCCTTGCGACCTATCCTACCCTCCTCTAACCATCAGACATTGCAGCCTATCCTCCCTCTCCTAACAGCACATTGCAACTCGCCTACGTCTGCCTAACCAGCACATTTGCAGCCTATCCTACCTCTCCTAACACAGCACATTGCAGTCCTCTCCCTACCTCTCCTAACACAACACATTGCAGGCCTATCCTACCTCTCCTAACACAGCACATTGCAGGCCTATCCTACCTCTCCTAACACAGCACATTGCAGGCCTATCCTACCTCTCCTAACACAGCACATTGCAAGCCTATCCTACCTCTCCTAACACATTGCAGCCTATCCTACCTCTCCTAACCCAGCACATTGCAGGCCTGTCCTACCTCTCCTAACAGCACATTGCAGGTCTATCCTACCTCTCCTCACACAGCACATTGCAGGCTTGTCCTACCTCTCCTAACAGCACATTGCAGGTCTGTCCTACCTCTCCTAACACATTGCAGGCCTATCCTACCCCTCCTAACACAGCACATTGCAGGCCTGTCCTACCCCTCCTAACACAGCACATTGCAGGTCTATCCTACCTCTAACAACTTGAATCTTGTCTGGAACGGTTACATACTCCCATAATCATATCTCTAACTGTCCATGAAATGTCTGTATATATAATGCATAAACTCGGTTCATTTAATGCAACCATTAATTACCATAACTCGGTGCCCAGGACATACTTGAAAACGAGAAGTAACAATGTTTTATTTCCTGGAAAAACATTTTATAAATAATAAAATAAATCTCTAAGATTCCTTAACAAACCTGGAGAGAAAGGACAAAAACTTTGTTTACTTATTTTTCCCAACAATCATTTTTAGGAAAATGAAAAAATTTCCATTTAAACTTTGAAAATACTGCTTAGAAAGACTGTTTCCATCACACAAAATAAAGGTTTGTTCCAGGTGTGCAATGAGTTGTGAAGCGCGTGGAGTAGTGAGGTGTGTAAGGATGGCGGTGCTACAGAAGCCACACTGTGATGGGCCAGTACAGCCCACAGACCTCGGGTAAATCAGGGCTTGTGACGTTCCCTAAACCAGCCCCGGACATTATGTTCCCGGAGGACAACGCCTCTCCACAAAGCCAATTGCACACAAACATTTAGGAGTAACACGCAGGCTTCCAATAACGTGACGGTAAACGTATGTTATCCTCACTCCCACCCAGAGCCTGAATAAGCCATTAAAGCCTCACACAGGGAGAAAAGGAGGTCAATACCGCTGGCTACGTTAAACCATGGCTCGCAGGGATACATCGTTAAACCATACCCAACTGTTAGGCCCACACAGACCCTGTAACAGCGCTATGTTAGGGCCTGGGCAATAGCAAATTAAGGTGTCACCTATCGAAAATTAAATCCCTGCATTGGAGACAGCCGCTGCCTCTTTGGCCCATCATTAACGGCTCTTATAATTAACGCAATGCAGTTTACGGGAGAGAACAGGACTTGGCGTTACGTTACTGGGCTTTGAAGAAGTACGTACAGGCTTAACGTGCCATTAAATTAGGCGAACACCCCGTTAGGTCCCTTAATGGAGATCAATGTCAAATCCAAACCTTCACATCCCGAGCTGCTGGAGCCCGGAGCCCGGAATCCTTTCCCCACCAGGGGGCAGCAGAAATGTCCACAGATATCCCATTGTGTTTAGTCACCCCCAGGATCCCACTTTGGTTTGTAAATACATTTGGTTCAGCCCCTAATAACCCTGTCATCTCGTGTACACAAAGAGTGTTCCAGAGACACATTATAGCAAGTCATGTATATGTTTATACAGATTTACCAGGACTGCTTTGTATTTTCTGCAGCAGTGTGAATGGAACAGTTACTAAATAGGATGCATGTTCCCCAAACAGCCTTTCTGTGCAAACTTTACATACTTATGTTGAATTATGCGCATGTCAACAATCAGTGTTTGTATGTATTTTATACCATGTGTGAGAGAAGGGAGGAGAAGATGTGCGTATATATATTAGGTATGACGTATGCAGGATCAATAGTGTGCGAGTGTATATATACACGCAGACTAGCTAGAAATTCACGTGACATGAGGATCATGGATTGCACACATACAGTAGGATGTAAATGTGCGATCGGATTGGTGGGGGGTGGGGTGTAAATTAATAAATATATGTATACACTATAATATCCCTTGCATTGTATCCCCTAATATCGGGATGTGACCTAAAACATTGGATCTGGCAGAGCCTTGCTGCTCCCTCAGATCACAGATTAAGGGGACTGCATGCACTAAATGTAATGTTCTCACCTCCTTCAGAGCTGTCAGATTATGATGCCGACAGTGTATGTGGTGTATGCTGCTGTGTACATAGAATTTTGCCGGCACAAGGACTCCCTGTACACAGCCAACAACCCAGCGTGTATGTCTGAGGCACAGGGAGACACAGCGACTCACCAAAGGTCACAAGGCGAGCAAACCCTGGGATTGAAACAGGTTCACCCACTTCAAAGACCGTGACATTATCATGAAGCTACTCCACCCGCTATCAGGGAAAGAACTTCCTGGCGATGGCGCCGGCTCACTTGTTTCACATCGGGCCAGGTCACTCGGCAGTAACGGACACATTCTGAACGTTGTGTGTTTGTATTTCATATTTCTCAGTGACGAGAATTCATACAAAATATTAACCTACATTTAATACGTATGTGCAAGTCCAAAATGAGGATAATGGCAACTAGAAAAATTAGCAAGTAGACAAAAAAAGGAGTGAAAGAAAATGCAGTAGCCCAAGAATACCAGGGGAAGGCAAGGAAACCGGTTCTAAAAACCACAATCCCACTGGCACTGTCCAAAACAAAATGTGTTACAGAAAGTGTTGACACTATCGGTCTTGTGCTGTATTCTTGGGGCTTGCTGCTGTTTGTTGGACATGGGCTTTTGGGACCAATGTTGAGTCGCTATGAGTTATGTCAAATACTGAAACTGACATTATAATACTGGACTGGGCCACACACGTCAGCGATTCCTTTTACTGCAAAAATGAGTACCTTACAAATGACATTTTCCATTACACAACACCACAAAGTAAACATTGAGTGCAGCTGTCCCACGTCCTGGACATTCTGTAATGACTGTCAGGGGGTGGAGTTCAGTCACTGACACCATAACAGTGACGCAGAACATGTCATTTCCTGACTTTACATCATATCCTGTCAGCCATAAATATCACATCAGACCCCCTCACTGCTGGGAGCCAGCAACGCAACACACAGCTCTGTATGACACCACAATGGGTCTGTGTCAGTAAAAGCAACGGCGCTGGATTGCAGAAGAGCCTAACCGTGTAACCCCAACAGGGAGGATATATACGCGGGCCCATGATAATCACCACCGTGCACTGACAGTGGATGTCACTATACACATGAACACAGTCAGAACATTTACTGCATGTAATAAATGGGTACACCTACCCTGTGACATTTGGGTTGGTATCAGGACTGACAGCATGACACCCTTTCATTGCCGGAGGGCAGCTAACACTGATTGTACTTCCAACGAATAAATCATGAAATGTTACCGTATGAACACACACACACACACTTACACTGCATAATAAATATATATATATATATATATATATATATATATATACACACACACACTTACACTGCATTATATATACACACGTATGTATATTTGTAAGATATTTTGACTGTAAAACCACAATTATAAATAATCATTGACCCCAAAAGTGAGATATCAGGTTTGTAACCACAGAATGGTATCGTCTATTCATGGCACAGTATATATATACACACACACGTAGAGGTATCAGTATATATATATATATATATATATATATATATATATATATATCTCCTGAAATCTCTCTTTTGGGGTCATTAATTATTTATAATTGTGGTTTTACAGTCACAATATTTAACAAACATACGTGTGTATATATATTTATAGCGCTACTAGATGCAGGTCTGGTGACAGAGACAGCACACAGATGATGTATTCACAAAAGCATGTATCGTGAATACATGGCGCCGCAACCAACGTTTCGGTGCAAGCAGAGGGGCCTTCCTCAGGGTTATATATATATATATATATATATATATATGTGTTTCCCAGGCCGCACGTTGCCCCCCCGGATCCCCGGGCTCACCTGCTCCGCCGTGTCCGGGTCCAGTGTCTCGGTCTTGGCTGCGGTCTCATACTCGTCCTCGCTGTTATTCCCAGCTCCCTCGTCCTGCTCAGCGCTGCTCCCTGCCCCGGGGACCCCATGTCCTCCTCCTCCGGGGCCCCCCGGTCCCCCAGCACCTCCGGGGCCCCCACTCACCGCCTGCCGCCTCCTCTTACTATGCCCGGGCCCCGTGCAGCAGCCTCCTCCCCCGGGCCCCAGCCCGTTACAGCCGCCACATCCCAGGCCTCCGTCCCCGGGCCCGGCTCCCCCCGAGGCTCCGCTCCCCGGCGGGGGTGAGGCCTGCTGAGGCCGCGGGGCTCCGGCCTGCTGAGGCCGCGGGGCCCCAGCCTGGTGCCGCTCCTCTCCTCCCGCCCCCCGCGGGCCTGGGGCCGGGGTCCCGGGGTAGGCCCAGCGCGGGGGGGGAGAGGCGCGAGGCCGGGCCCCGGGGCGGGAGTCTCCCCCGCCGGCTCCGCGCCGCTCCCCGTCCTCCGGCTCGGAGGGAGGAGGAGGTTTCTTCTTGGGGAGGATGGTCATCCCGCGGGGGTTTCTCCGGTCACCGAGGCTGCGTCACACACACACCGAGCGCGCGCGCGGGGAGCGGCGGGGGGGGGAGGAGGGGGGAGGGTCTTGGGCTCGCGCCCCCGCGCGCCGCTTCCTGTCGGTTCCGGGCGGAGACGTCACGCTGTGTCTTCGGGGAGGCGACGTCACCGCGCAGCGCAGATCTCGGCGTGCGCGCCCGCGCGCGCAGCGGACCTGACACAAGTACACGCGGCGCGCAGCTAGGCCGCGCCCACCTAGCGGTGACGTCAAATAAAAGGCGGGGGAAGGGAGGAGAGAGCGAGAGAAAGGAAAGAGGGCGGGGACAGCAGGTGTGGGGGGGCTTGCTCCTCAGGCGCTGATTGGTGGGTGAAGGAGGCGGAGTTTCAGACGCAGTGCGCGGGGTGGCGTCCTCACGTTTATGTTTGCATTCCAAGCCTCGCTGTGGATTCTGACCGTTGTCATGGAGACCAAACCGATAACTAATTAGCTTGGCGGCCATCTTTAGCTGAACCAGAAGGAATTACCCTCCCTGTTGGGGAGACAGGGTCCATGGAAGTACCTTGTGGTCCTTATAGACCCAAGGGAACGGGCCTGAGGAAGGGGTAATTCCCCGAAACGTTGCCCCCCTGATTACCCTCCCCCCAGTGGTTTTGTTATTCCCCCACTGTCCTTGTCTATTGTTCATCACTCTCCCTATCCCTGTGTTCCTTGTCCCTCACCACCCATATTGTAGGGTCTATTGTTTACCCCCTAGTGCCACATCACTTCAGGTTTAGTTATATGGTCTTGTGCTGATATTAAATTATTAACTGTTTTGGCATTTACCTTGTTTGATCCGTTATTCTATAGTCAGTGAGTGCTGGAACTTGAGTTTATATTTACTATTGTCTTTAGGGGGAATTGGGGTCCCCCTGTGTTCCGTGGGCACCCTGCGCCTGTTCCTTTTATATGCATTAATTGAGTGCTGTCTATCCTATTTTTTTGTATGTATGTGCTAATCTATCTAGGGTTAAGTATCATTTCATCAAAATGTTGAATCTATTTTCTTTGATAATGGTGGATAGAAGAACGACCCGTGGCCGCCGATTTATCTGTCCAATCTCCATCCATGATTTCCTTCCCAACATCCTTCTCCCGTCCAGTCACATAACTATGTTTGTCTTTTCTATCCAGGGAGCTGAAGATTGCGGGTGGAGCTGAGATCAGCCCTCTCTGATGTTCCCATACGGGGCACATCCCTTCTAAGGAGGTGAGCTGTTTATCTTTTAAAAGGTGGAATATTAGTGATAAAGTGCTTATTTCGCATGTATTTGGAATATTATATTTTTCTTGTGTAGGACGTGACATCTCTAAACCTCAATAAATGCAAACATTGTTTCTACCTGGGCCACAAGCTGATGTAAATGCCTAACTTCTCCATAAGGGGGCGCCGTAAGGGAGGGCTGTCCTTGAAGTCCCTTTACTGGGTCGCCTTCTCCCTCCCCACGAGGTTATTCAAATAGTGGCGCACGCCAACAGGGAGGGGGGGGGGGGAGAGCGAGGACGGAGGGGAGAGGGAGGGGGGGGAGTCTATATATCAGACTTGGGTATGTTTTTGTACAACGGAGGAGAGACAGCAAGGAGGGGAGGAGAGACAGCAAGGAGGGGAGCAAGCAGTGAAGGAGACAGGGAGAGACAGCAAGAAGGGGAGGAGAGACAGCAAGGAGGGGAGCAAGCAGTGAAGGAGACAGAGAGAGACAGCAAGAAGGGGAGCAAGCAGTTAAGGAGACAGAGAGAGACCTCAAGGAGGGGATCAAGCAGTGAAGGAGACAGAGAGAGACAGCAAGGAGGGGAGAGAATGCACAAAGAGATAGCAAGCAGTGACTAGACAGGGAGGAGACAGCATAGGCGAGGAGAGACACAAGGAGGCGAGATACGCACAAGACGAGCAGTCGAAAGGACGAACAGTTGAAAGAGACAGCAGAAGGAGAGAGACAGCAAAGGAGCGGAGAGAATGGCACCAGAGACGGCTAGCAAGCATGGGGGAGAACACAAGAGGGGAAGTAGAGACATCAAGGATGAGAGAATGCACAGAGATAGCAAGCAGTGAAGGGAGACAGAGAGAGACAGCCAACGGGGAGGAGAGACAGCAAGGAGGGGAGAGAATGCACAGAGAGATAGCAAGCAGTGAAGGAGACAGAGAGAGACAGCAAGAAGGGAGGAGGAGAACAAAAGGGGGGAAGAATTGCACAGAGAGATAGCAAGCAGTGAAGGGGACAGGAGAGAACAGCAAGAAGGGAGGAGAGACAGCAAGGAGGGGAGAGGATGCACAGAGAGATAGCAAGCAGTGAAGGAGACAGAGAGAGACACAAGAAGGGGAGGAGAGACAGCAAGAGGGGAGAGATGCCACAGAAGATAGCAACAGTGAGGAGACAGAGAGGCAAAAGAAGGGACAGAGAGACAGCAAGGAGCGGAGAGAATGCACAGAGATAGCAAGCAGTGAAGGAGACAGAGAGAGACAGCAAGAAGGGGAAGAGAGACAGCAAGGAGCGAGAGAATGCACAGAGAGATAGCAAGCGTGAAGGAGACGAGAGAGACAGCAAAAGGGAGGACGAGACAGCAAGGAGGGAGAGGATACACAGAAATAGCAACAGTGAAAGACGAGAGAGAACAGCAAGAAGGGGAGGAGAGACAGCAAAGAGGGGAGAGGATGCACAGAGAGATAGCAAGGAGAGGAGGAAACAGTGAGACAGCAAGGAGGGGAGGAGAGACAGCATGGAGGGGACAGGAGAGCAAGAGGGAAGGAAACAGAATACACAGAAGGGAGGAGAGGACAAGCAAGAGGGGAGAGGATGCCAAAATTCAAAGAAGAAGAAATAGAGAGACAGCAAGCAGGGGGACAGAGAGCAAGGGAGAGGGGAAACTGAGAGACAGCAAGGAGAGAGGAGGCAGATAAGATGAGTAACGAGGAGGAGGAGTGTAGTGTGCACAGAGAGGAGCAGACACAGTAAGGCAGAGAGTACAGAAAGAGGGGAGGAGAGAGTGCAAAGAGGAGCAGGAAATGCCGGAGGAGAGGACAAAAGACAGCGCGGCAATATAGGGAGGGGTGAAAGCAACGCGTAATGTTTCATTATTAAATGTGACATTGAGGAGGTAACCAGGCTCACTAATAAAGGTTAAGCCTGTTTGGTTACCTCTGACCCATGTGTTGGGGTTCCGGAGTGTCAACTCTTGGACCCAACTGTTGCAAAAGCATTACCTGTAATTATGCGACAATAAAGAATCTTTGTGTTTTTACCTTCCCAGGGATGCCAGCGAGCAGGGATTGCTGTGGTATGAGTTTCGGGGGGGGGGGGGGGGGGTGGGGGAGAAAGTGTTGTCAGATTTTGTCTATCTATTCAGGGGCGAGGGGTGCTGGCTCCCATAAAAATGTACCCAGGATTCAGGTCGATTCCTGGATGCATGTAGACACAGTGTCTCGGTAATATCTCCACTTGAAAATGCTTGCACGACTCAACACTAGGGGTCCCTGCTTCAGCACAGCCCAGAAAGGTAAATGGTGCAAAGGGACGTAAAGTATCTGTAACAGGGGACTTATCCCTGTTCAGTAATGTTCCTTTAATCTAGCAGTGTGGTAGTTAATTACTAAACATCACCTGCCTGATTAGATTGTTTACAAAAAGCCTGCCTTTGAGACAGGAAGTGACTCTCTTTAGCTCTGACTGAGAGCTGACCTTTGGAGACACCACAATGTCTTGAGTTCTGCCAGCCA